>JAZBGX010000095.1:10582-27273 GCA_037414775.1 Zonitis immaculata
GGAAATTTTGTTTTATTGCTTCACAATTCAGTTAGCAATCGATGTGTAGAAGACGTACAACTCTTTTTTTTATTAAAATCTTGCGGCAAACATATTTCTATTATGCAATAAATGTATTTTGCACTTTGAGAAAATAATTCATTATTTATGTAATTTGTACTTTAAAATAATTCATGGTTTTGCATTTCGATAAAATGAAAATGTTCACATTCATCCATTTATTATTAATAATAGTTTTCATAATTATAAATGGTAAGTTGTAGAATTTTCATTTGTTTTGTTTTTCTTCTATAAAATTTAGTAATAATTAAAATTTACCAATGGAGAGAAATAAATTATTAGAATAAGAGTTTCTCTAATTTTCTGTCCATAATTTATGTGGGTGTTTGTATTCAATTTACACATTGGACTATTATCAAACAACTCAAATTGTAAATTTTGGTTGCGAATAAATAAAAACTACAATAATTCTTCATTACAAGTATATCTATATTTCGATTAAATTATTCATATACCTCAGGGCGTTACGTATAATTTGAATAATATTGTTATAATGGTATCACATCTTAAAGGTTTCCTTGTGAATGGCAATAATATGTCAAGGGACAAAATGCAAAGATAATCAACAATGACAGATTATAACAAAACTCTATAAACAAATAATACTACCCTTATCAACCCAATTTAGATCTCATTTTATTCGTAGAAAGCACTATTCTGTCCAAAATATGATATGTAAACAGAAAAGCATAATTATTAACTGATTAAAGTGAAATTTCTTTCTTCATTGTTCTTATGATTCGAATTGATTTGAGGAAAAGTTCAAGATTGAATTTCGATCAAGATATGGCAGAGAATGATTCCGCTAAAATTTATAATAAATGAAAATTGTGTTTGTTTAATGTTTTTTTTCGAAATATTTCGTATAAAACAAGGCTCTGTTTGGCACTTGTATGCTCGCGATCCATATATATGATTCTTCTATTGTGGTTTTCGGTGAGTCTAAATAATAATACTGATAATCCAGAAGCTGAATTTTTGATTTGAACTCAGAAACACCTAAAATACATGTAGTATGACTTAACATCATATATTAACGCTCGGGAAATTCAGATTATGATTTTTTTTAAGATCGTTCTGACTGTATGAATCTGTCGTGCACCGAAATTAGAATCTAAATTTTTTTTTACTAATCAAATAGGCAATAAAGAATGAAATCTCCGAGTCAATAAATACTACGTTTTTTTTTTATAACTTGAGGTGTACCCTAAATTGAATTTTTCGATTTTGGAAAAGATTCGTGGGGTTGAAATAATCCTAGAGTAGAAATAAATTCAAATACCTATTCTCTGGAAGGTTCTTTGCAACAGTGTCTATTATTTAGTTTATTGTAATCTATAATATTATCTATTATTTTACCTACTATTCAATTGAATTATCAAAAGTATTCTCATTCAGTCAGTCACTCTCTCTCTCTCCTTATCTCCATTACTCTCTCTTTATCTCCCTCTTACCAACTTCCTATCTCCCACTCTATCTACTCCTTTTCTCCAACACTCTCCATATATTCCTATTCTTTCTCTCACTCCTCATTATCTATCTCCCCCACTAATCATTCTCTCTCTCCGCCTTATATACCTCTCTTTCTCTCTCACTATACTTCACCATTTCTCTCTACCACTCTCTCTGTCTCTCTCTACGTATATTCCTCTCTCCCAATCATCTCACCAATTCTTTTTCCCCTTACAACTCACAAACACTGTATCTCATTATATTATTATTATATCTCTAACTCATTATTTCTCTCGATCTCTTTATACAGGATATCCCGAAAGTGAAGGGACATAGCGTAACTGTAGCTTTCTGATGTCAAATGGGACTGTTCAAAGTGAATATACCTCAGTACTAAAGTGCTTCCTTTAGAAGTTATGGCATCTTAAAAATTGAAAAAATATTTCTATTATGAGATATATCTCACATCAGACAAAATGGCGAATCAAGATGAAAATTTCTTCACATCTATTTTAGAACAAGCCAAACATTCGCAATGCAGCATAATGTAGAGGGCGCTGCCGGCCGATATATTTTTTATTATTTTTATCATATTTTTTTAATTGTTAAGATTCTTCTTACTCTGAAAAGAGTTTACGATGAACAATTTCTTTCTACATAAAAAAGGTATACTTGTTTGATTTCCATTAAATTTACCGTTTTCATGAAAAACGAGTCTAAGCGTTTCAGTGTACTAATCGTAAGAAGCTTATTATGAAATTTATATGTTTAATCGACCCACTCATAACATAACAAAAATTTAAAAAAAAAGTATTTAAGTGATTGGATCGATTTTAACAACTACCTATTCACAAAATATTCTCAAAATAGATAGTTTTAGCATTTATATACTCTTGCATTTTTCTAAATTCTGTCTAACCCAGTAAAATGATCCAACGTCTCAGTACACTGAAATACTTAGATGCATTTTTCTTGGAAATGGTAGATTTTATTGACATCAAACGAGTATATCTTTTTTATGTAAAAATAAATTGTGCATTATAAACGCCATTCATAACTTTTTAAATATCAATAATAAAAAAGATATGATAAGACATACAAAAAAAAATTACCGACAGTGATCTCTACAATATGCAGTAATGTTAATGCACTGCGAATGTCTGGCTTGCTTTGAAATAGATGCGCGCAAATTTTCATCTTGATTCGCCGTTTTGTGTCTTAGATATATCTCATAATAAGAATATTTTTTCAATCTTCAAAATGCCATAACTTCTTAAGGAAGCACTTTGGTACTAAGGTATATTTAGTTTGAACGGTCCCATTTTACCCCAGGAAGCTGTAGTTAAGCTGAGACCCTTTACTTTTGGGACATCCTGTATATGTATATCCTCATGTCTGTCTTACTATCTCTCTCTCTCTCTCTCTATGTCTCTCCTCTTATCTATTATTCTTTCTCTCTCTCTCTCTCTCTCTTCCCCTTATTATTATTTTTCATCTTTTACTTACCATCCCTCTCTTCATCTGTCCAAGTCTGTCTCATTCCTCCCTCTATTCTTCTATCTCTATCCATCTGTCTCTCTTCCTCTCCCTTCTGATACTTTACATTTATTGTAATTTCGCCATCCATGTAGAATTTGAAAAACATAAACTTCAACTGATCAGACGTGCATATTTGCGATTTTTGCATGGACATCTTTGTCTATTTCTTGAATTCAAATTCTCACTTTAGAGTTTACAACTGACCATTATACATGTAATATTATCCGGCACTAGATTGGGAGTCATTACCTCGGATTGGGATCTCTAGTAGAGAACACTTTCATATCAAATAATCTGCTTGCTCGTTATTCTTCGTTGGGTTAGTTTTACAGTTACAAATAATGTTCCATTAAGTGACAAGTCGTTGCTAAGTCTACTCAGAAGATTCATACTTAGAATACGAAAGCATGTTTACGGTTAGGAGCACGAAGCTGCTCAGTTTGAATATCGGTTCCTTAAGCTTTTGTTTCACTAGAATAGAGTTGAGACAAGACAAACAATGCTCACAGTTTTTTCTCACTCTCATTGCTATGAATTATTCAAATATTTCCTAGTTACTGATTTGCCCAAATAATCCCAAATATTGTCCCATACCACTTCAAATACAAGAAATCAATCAAATCTAGTAAATGATATCTTCTATCTCTATTTTTTCGAGAAAACTGAGAAACTTCTTTTTTATTCTAAACAAAGTCTGGAACAATTAGGACCAATCTTGCACTCCATAGTAGTGCTTCCACCATCCTTTCTACAAGTTGCGTTTTATATTTTATCAGATTTGAAATACCGCATTGTGAATTTCTCAATGTTAATCAGTTTGTACTACTTTCCTTGCATTTTTGTACTTCGTAATACAGAAGTAGGTACCTTAATCAAGCAAAATTGACTCAATCATTTGTTCTCTAAAATTATATAGTGACAGACTTCTTTTATTTGAGTCTCTTTCTCACAAGTATAATATTTAAACATTTGATCTCGAAGCCGACGACTTTAAGACATCCTTACCGGGTTTTTCTTTTACTGTATCAGTCCAATATGTATTTCTCTTCAATAGATTGATAACTAAAATGTATCCATAAAAACAGCATGGGCGGTATTCAGTTTATCCTACAATAACTTTTCTACAATTTTTTCAGAGTACCAAAAGTTGTATCCAATGTGCAACTGACGGTGTTATGAAAACAAGACGTAAAATAGTTTCTAAGTCAAAACAAACAAGCCTATATAGAAACCATGCCTATATGCGTAAGGCTGAACTCTTCCCTTTAGATCGAAACGAATGCGACATGCCCTTATGCAGTGATCTCAATCTCAAATCTATCACTATTATAACTAACAGAAACTTGTTTTGGACAACCTCACGGCATCGTGTGCCTGACAATGAACGTGTTAACGGACATTTCCCATAACCGGACACTTTCTAATTCTCCGAACCTCTTATTGCATAAGACAAAAACTCTCTTGAGCGGGCACCCCCCTCAAGCGGACAATTTCCGTTTCCTCGTATGTGTCCGTTCAAAAGGAGTTTTACTGTAGTTTTTTTCAATTATTTTTATGCAGATTTCATCCAATCAACATATCAACATCAACAAAAAACAATAATATATAAAAAAGGAAAACTAATTTACTTAGCATATGGAAATAATCCTTTTGGGCCATCAACACCTTTCCAAATCAATGACCACCAAAGGTATTCAAATGATAATGGTTTTTTTTTTGTCAATTTAAATAATTAACAACATATTTTTTACCCATAAAAATTACAACTAGAAAGGAAAAATCGAATCGCCGTAATACGAATGAGCTACGAATAAAACGTGGGGTTACACATTTATACAATATGGTGAGCTGTACAACCGGATGTAATCCTTTTATTTATAAAGGATATGGATGTTATTGTGGTTTTCTTGGTTCAGGTTATGCAGTTGACGGTATTGACAGGTTAATTCAAATTTTAAGATCAAGTTCTTTTTTTTCAAACAACAAAATTTTACTTGTTGAATTAGAGAATTATTTTTTTTTATAGATGTTGTGAAATGCACGATTTGTGTTATAATTCAACAAACTGTCCTGCATTTCTAGAATATTTCGTACCATATTTTTGGCAATGTTATGATAAAACTTCACATTGTGGTGCGGATTTATTGTTAAAAATTAAAAAAATTCTGTTATCTTCTAAATTTTTTTTATAGTTATAGAAAATCGACGTGATACACTTGGTTTATGTAGTCAAAGACTTTGTGAATGCGATCAAATCCTATCGCAATGTTTGAAAAACTATCCATGTCCAAAATTTCGAGCAATCTGTCGTCGATCATCATCACCTTGGCGATTCTTTCAAAATATTTTAATGTCTAAATAAAATAAACAGTGATTTTCCATTATATAAAATGCCAGTTGATAATAAAGCGAATATAGAAATTAAATATATCCATCAGAATTTCATTGAGCACCCATCAAAACTAACAATAAATTCAAATTATTTGCGAGACTGCCATCGACATCAACAAATCAATAAAATCAAAGAGCATATATTCTGTTATTGTTCTATAATTGGTATTGTTGTTGGTTCATTTACATGTATAGTTGGGCTTTTATTATGGTTAAACATAATTTAAAGCATAATTAATAAAAAAATTATTTTAAAATTCCTCCCATTCACATTTATTTAGAACTTCTGGTTTATTTGTTTAGGGTCACTGATTAGAATTTTTGACATTCTAGTAATATAACCCCACTTTTTTATGGTAATAAAAGTTGGGTTATAAAAGTTTAATTTTCATCAATTAAATATTTGGAATTATTTAGAAAAATGTTTAGATATTTACAAAAAATTACATATAATCATCCGAAATTATGTCCAATTATTAATTTACAACTGAATTATACAACAAAACCAGCAATAAAAGATGATGCAAAGAACTATGAAGACCAATTGAAGGAATTTGAACAAATATCGAAAATAACGCCGAAAATCCGTGAGAAAAAACCACAACGATCACCGTTTGTTAAAAATTTATTATTAGGTAAATTTGATTATGAAATTTTAACATACCCCGAATTGGAAAAAGACGATTGGTTACAATTAGAAGATTCAATAAAAACAATAGAATTATTCAATAAAGATAATCAAGGGGAAATACGAAATTATGGTAAATTAGAGAAAGAAATTCTAGAGAATTTCAATAAAGATCGTTTATTAGGATTGAGAACGACACAATTAATGAATGGCCGTGAATTGAATGTAAGTGAAATGTGTCGTTTTACTGAAAATACAGCAAATATTAATTTAATTTATAATGAACAATTGGGTATTCAAATATTAACGAAATTTGGAAATGACCGATTAAAACAAAAGTATCTACAACGTTTAATAAATGGTGAATGTTTATCGGCATTTTGTATAATTCAAGAATTCGATACAAATTTCGATGTTACTAAAAATTCAGCTACTTTATCACCTGATGGTAAATTTTGGGTATTAATATACATAATCTATTAATAATAATTGATAATTATAATAATTATTTGATAAATTTCTTAGATTATTAATGGTTATTGTAAAAATGTTATTAATGGAAGTACAGCTGATTTATTTATAATTCTAGCCCAAAATGATTGTTTAATCAAAGATAATACAAAAGAGGAAATAATGAGTTTATTTATAATTGAACGTGATAATGGTCTTATTACAACAACACAAATCAACCCTATTACATCAAATTTAGAAATTACGAATATTTCTTTCGAGAATGTGAAAATTCCTGTCGGTTTGTCATCATTATTATTATTATTATTATTACCAAAGTCCAGTCAAATAAGGGAAAAAAGCTGGTCAACCTCATTTTATAATTTAGCCTAAAAGGCCCATAAAATCTCATGACTGCTGCATGCACAAGATATTCAAGACCAAAAACAACAAAATCTGTTTTCCAGTGCTCTAAATGACCTTTGAAGTTATTAGAAAAGTTGAATTCTCTTCGAATTTGGTCTCAAACAATATTTTTTAAAGTTAACCGTTTTAGGAATAGAGCGCGAAGAATGGGAAGTATTGTGACTTGTATATGATAACGCATATCCAGTCAGACATGATGCTGATATGTTTTTATTGTACAAACAGCAAACAGCCATAACAGAGGAAGATTTTCATCGGTTAGATGTACTCAATAACATAATCGAGCAGTACGAGTAGTGTGAAGACACATCTGTATTCGTCTCAAAACGTTTGTGGTCAGTAAACAAAAATGCCTCAGTACTTGATCATATCAACTTGATTTTGATAAAGAAAGCGATTATGTACTGAAACTTCGTGATGTTTCAGTTTTATTTATTTGCTCATAATTAGCTTATAAATTGTACTATGAGCTAAATACTATAGGTGACTGCGTTATCAATTGAAAGAGCGGACGTATAGGCGCACCTTAGAATGGAGTGCTCAACAGAAATTCTCATTTTCTCAACTTGTTTGATAAAATGGTCTCGGTATTTTAGACCGTCATGGTGCAGCCTTATGGGAAATGAATAGCACTGAAGTAAAGTGTGACAACTACTTCTCTGTTCTACTGTAATACCACTAGATATCTTAAGAAACGGTACGATCTACACTTGAATAAAATGCGCCGCTTTCTTGTTTGATAGTATGAAATGGTTACCTCCTCTAGAAGGAGAGATTCTGCTCTTAAGTGATCGTACATATGGTTAAGGGCTTCCATTTTTCGCACTCTAACTCAAAAACGGTTAAATTAATGAGATATTGTCTGAGACTAAATTTGTAGAAAATTTGCTACTTTACAACTTTTCCAATGACTTTGAAAGTAATTTAGCCAGATAATCACAAGAAACAAAATTTTGTAACGTTTGATCTTGAATAGCAGACATGAAACTTATGGGATAACTTAAAAGTCTTTATTTGGCTGAACTATAATTATTTTGAGAACTATAAAATTTCAATTTTTCTAGATAATTTAATTGGTCAAATTGGTGATGGTGGTAAAATTTTAGAATCCATCTATCCAGAATTTCGATTAGCTTCTAGTTTAATTTGTAGTTCAGTTAATCGGAATTTAATTAAAAATTTAATCAATTATTTCATAATATTGTCAAAACCACCGTATCTTTTATACGAAACGGATGCTATACGAGAGAAAATTGCAAAAGTATTAATTTATTTTTGTTTATACATAAATTTTAGAATTATTAAATTTTTTCTAGATGGCCATTTCCTCTTATGCAATGGATAGTGTTATTTATTTAACTTCAGGTCTTTTAGATACTTACGACAATCAAGATTGTGAATTAGAATCGATTATCGCTAAAGTTTGATTAACAAAAAAAAAAACTGTGATTTTTTTTTTAATCATTATTTTTGTAGATTTTTGCATCAGATGAAATAGTAAAAAATTCAATCACTTGTTTGAGTCTAGTTGGACCGGAAACGATATATAAAAATCATTGGTGTATGAAATTACATAACGAAGCAATATCTTTAATGAATTTACCGGAAAGTAATGATAATTTGAAAATTATGTTGGCATTATTTGGATTACGTTATGCAGGGGTTGGTTTCAATATTATTAATTTGTTTCGAATAATTTGTAGATAATTTTAGATGCAAATTCACGAAATGGTGAAAAAATTAAGAAATCCTTTTTTTAATGCTTCGTTTATTTTCAAACGAATGTGGTCACAACGGCGACAAGCCAACGATGATCCAAAATTAGATTTATATCTTTATCATCACGTGCATCCGTCATTCATGTCAGCTGCCAATCATTTAGAGTAGGAAAAATTAATCAAATACAATCCATTTATTATTAAAAAAATGAATTCCAGATATTGCGTATTAAGATTACAATATGGCACAGAAATTTTCTTATCAAAACATGGTAATAATTTAGTAAATCAACACATGGATTTAAGGCGTATTGCTGATTCTTTAGTTGATATTTATACAATGACAGCATGTATTGGTCGAGCATCACGTTCCTATTGTATCGGTTTACAACATGCTGATTATGAAGTAGCATTGACAAATTCATTTTGTATGTCGGCTAAACAACGTGTAAAAAATAATATTAATCAAATTATTAGTGGTTATTATGGTACAAATGATGAGAATTATCGTAAATTAGCTAATCGATTATTTGAATTAAAAGACTATTTCCCTGTACATCCACTAACTAGAAATTTCTAATCGCAGAATAAACCATCAACTTATCAAAATAATTCTCTTTTATATTATAAAAATTGAACAAATTATTAAGAAAAGGTTCAATTAAAGATGACTGAAATCAGATCAGGTCTAAAATTGTTGTCGAATGTTTATAAACTATAAATTAATTTTTCAGTATAATGTTTACAAAAGTATTCATCAAGTTGGCGATTCTTTCAAAATACTTAAACGTCTATAAATAATAGGAGGTTTTAATTTCAATTTATCGTTTTTTATGTCTTAAAATGTTTGAAGATAAAAGAATAAATATTGAAATTGGATATTTGGATGAAAATACAATTAAATTGCCAACAAAATTAAACAAAAATCAAAACCGAAGCAATAACAATTGTCAACAAATAAAGGCGAAAGTTCAACAATATCTTCCTTGTTATTGTTTAGTTGTAACAACTCTTGTTGGAACAATTATATGTTTTATAGGAATTTTAATTTGGATTGAAATAATATAAAATTTTGAAAATATTTATGATCAAGACCATGTAAAATTTCAACAATCTATTGTTTATTATGGATAATAATTGCAGGAATTTCAGTTTGTATTCTTTATTAAAATAACTATTTATTTGTTTGTCTGTTTGTTTTTTTTTTGTTACGTTTCTGGAACGTATTTTGATACGTCTTTAAAACGTATCCCAATATGTTTTTGAATATATTTTGAACAACGTTCCAAATACATTATTAATATGTTTTGAAAACGTATGTGACACTAAAATTCGGCCAAAAAAATACGTTTCTGAAACGTTTTGCGTTTTCGTCGAAACGTATTAGAAACATATCCAGCACCAATTTTTGCTCATTGGGCCCAATGAGCAAAAATACGTATCAAGATAAATCTTCAATACGTTTCGGACGAACCGTATCGAAATTATAGAAAATGTATTAGGATTAATGTGGTATACGTTTCTGGAACGTATTTTGATACGTCTTTAAAACGTATAGCAATACATTTTTGAATAACGTTCCAAATACATTTTGAGAACGTATGTGTAACTATAAAATTCGGCCAAGAAATACGTTTCTGAAACGTTTTGTGTTTTCAGCGAAACGTATTACAAACGTATTCAGTACCAATTTTTGCTCATTGAGGTGGCAATAACATCATTAAGTTTTTCATTCTGATGAAAAAGCGTATAATTCGATATATAATGTACAAAAAAAAACTTCAAACAATAGAGGACCCAAAATGCTTCCTTGGGGTACTCCAGCCCTGAATTGTCTAATTGTTGAAGTGGTAGCATTGATTTTGACTGCAAATGTTCGTTTTTCTAGAAATGAAAATATGATTGATTTCGTATTTTCATTAATTTTGAGATGTAGAATTTTGTATTTCAAGCCTATTCTAGCCACACTTTATCGAATGCTTATTGAAGATCTAAACAACAGTGCAGTAGTTCAGTTGTGTATATTGTTTGACTTCAAATCCATATTCAATCATTTCCGTTATTCGTTGTAGTTGGTGACTGGTCGATAGTCTCTACTTCTAAATCCAAATTGAAAAGGAGGCAGTATGTTCAATTCTTCAATTTCACTAAGAAGTCTCACTTTAATTATTTTTTCCAGTAATTTTGATAAGGTTGTCAGAAGGCTGATAGGTCTATAATTATATATAGTTGGTATTTTACAGTTTTTGCCTGGTTTTGAGAACATTTAATATATATGAGCACCCTACCGGCATATCTGTCAGATTGATATCTGAGTGATATCAAGAAATCCTCGAGTTTTAGATATCAGTAAAATGTTATCATATGCTATCTTTTTGGTAACAGGTTTATGAGGAAATCATTGGCTCAATAGAAAGTTGTTAGGGAGTCGCAACATTTTTCTGGGATCATATAATAATCTCAAGTTTCTTGATATTATACATATTTTAATAATAAGTTTAATTTTGTGACTTCATGAGGTATTTAAAGTTCGTTCGCCCAAATTGGTAACAGGCTGATATGGCAACAGTGCTTTGGTTGGTGTTGATTAATGCTCATTGGTAGAGAAACAAGACATAACAAAAGAAAGTGGCGAATCATAGACCTTAAAAATTCGGTAAAATTAGACCAGTGGTGTCTCAACAAATATATTAAATAAAAATCAAATACATAGATTGAAAAGTAAGTCGATCAATCAACTGACTATTAAATAATATCACGTAAAGAATATTGAATGAATATTGATTGTTTTGTACAATGCCTATATTGCAAATTATATTACTTTTTGTATTATTTAAATTTATGTTTTAGTATGATGAACGCACCTGTATTTAACATTTGCCGCCGAGCCAATCGTTGCGCACTGTTGTCATATCAGCCGATATACGCATATATGTAATACTACTATATAGCCAACTGGTATAGGGAAAAACTCTTGAAGAACACGGTGCTGACTATATTTATTCTTTCTTTTATCCTTTGTACACTGTCCTTGATGCGCATGCTTGGCAATTGAGAATTTTTAAAAATTCTAGAAGACAGTCGTTTTATTTTTCCTGTATGCGCACACAAGATGCGCAAAATAGTGATGGTACAAGTTCTGGAAAAGAGACAGACATATTCTGTCTCAAATTGTTTCGATAACATCCACTTATAGGGATTGTCCATATAGTAGTATTACATATATGGATATACGATTTAAGAGAATTTACTATAGTAATTTTTCATTTTCTGAATTTTCGAATTCATGTACATAATTTTCTATCCATTTATTTTCTCCAAATAAAAAAAAATAGGAATTTGTACATATAATTTGTACAACTGATTTATATTTCGAATAAAAAAAATATAGGAAATAGCAATGTCAAGTTAGAGAAAATATTTAGTGAATATTTTAAAAATAGCGCCATAGCGCCCTTAAAAGGCAGATGTTTGTCTATTCAAGGTCAGTTCTTTGTTATTTGTTATTCTTTGTTGGTTTAGAGCGTCCTATGAAAGCGTCATTAAAGCTTTAAAACGTTAAAGTGTCGAATATTTTGAGTAATAAAAGTAATAATTGTTTTCGTTAATGCAATGATAACGATTCAAACTTCGTGATGGTGATTAGTGATTAGATAGATGAAGTTTTTGTTTTGGTCTATTATTCCGTTTCCTCCATTATCGTTATTGTAAGTTTGAGAAGATATTTTGACAAATTATTTATATTTTTGAATGCAATAAATTTTATTTATTAATTCATTCTATCGTTTTAGGAAAGCAGATCTTAAAATGGTCTATCATGTATTTTGAAAGAATTTTTAGTAATTGCTTATATAAACTGGAAAGGGGCGAAACATTATGTGCAAGAAATTCATAGATATGTACCTACGACTGCGATAGAAGGTAATTAATTTGTCTATTTAATAACTCGAGTTTAAGAATAACTCTGTAATATTTTTTTTTGGCAAAATGGTAAAATGTGAACAGGTCAGTGAGAATTTTCACTAGCTTAGTTTTTAGTACTTTTCTTTCTTCCTAAATTGGAAAATTTTAAATGTAACAATTTTTATTTTTCAGATATTATGTTGAGAAAATGGGAAGCTGCCGATGAAGCGAAAATAAAAGCGATCATAAGAAATTGGCTGCATAAAAGAAAATATATTTAATCATTATATCATCATAAGGATCACTCTAATTATTCTTGCATATTTTTTCCCGTTTCATTATTATTACTATCACATTTATTAATATTATATTGCTCTTATTGTTAATATTATTGTTATTATTGCAATCATATTTTTCCGCTTAATTTTTGTAATTGAGCAACATCAACAGCTAAATTGATAATTATCATTCTTGCTCATGCACGCACTATTATATTACTGTAATTAAAATCTTTTTGTTTCGCCTTATTGTTATTATCAGACAGTACAATTTGACCATTAATTTTTGTTGAATCGTAGGTATTCGGTATTATTATCTATATCTATATATCATACATGTATTATGTAATTACTGTTGTGATAATTTTGTCTGCTCAATAAAAAAATGAAAAATTTCTTTAAGTATTATTCCGAATACATTAATTTGAATATCCTCAAAAATATAACAAAGTATCGATATCATCGTGAGCTCTTGAACCTGATATCTTTCGATCTCTGAGAAAGATATCTGGATGATATATGAAGCGAACGTTACGAGATGTTTCCATGAAACATGCATGTTTCATGGAGTCAGGAAAATATCCTATTCTCAAGTATGTGTTGAATAGACTCGCTATGTAGAATAAGGCCTTTTTCGGTAAATTTTTAATCACAATATTTGGAATGACATCATAACCAGGTGATTTCTTGCAATAAGGAAGGATATTTTTATGATCGCTTCTAATTCAAAAGGCGATGTAGGTTCTAATTCTCTCATTATAATTAGAAATAAAGTAAGAGTGCTTCGATATATCTTGTTATATAATAATTATGCCATTATAATATTGGCTTCACTATATCTAAAAATAAGTGCTTCTGATTTATTGCAACACATTTTTGCGGTCACTGATCGAAATTCTTGACATTTGACAATAGACCAATATAACCTTACTTTTTCATAATTATTTAAATGAAGTGTTGTTATGAGAATTTAATTTTTCCAATTACAACACAACTGCGATAAATTACCAATAAACTGCATATTGCATACAAAATCTGGTAATAATAATTGATAAATTAATTTCGTATTACAAGTTGAAAATGAGTACAAAAAATATTTATAAAGTTATAGTAATTTATTGGAATCAAATAATAAAGTTATAACAACATTACAATACGGCAAATATATTCGATAACCAATTCATATGTTGATTGATTTTTGTATAAACGCAATATTGACCATTAGTTTTATCATCTGAAGATTTAATTCCAAATAAATACCAACGTTTATCGTCATTATCGTAAATAACCAAACCAGCACCTTCATCTTCTTGAACTATTTTGGATTTCGGATCTATTTCCAACAACAACAACAACAACGAAAAAAAAAAGTATTTTTTTATCATTCATTAAAATAAACTCACTTGTTGATAACACGCAAAATTTATCACTTGTTAAATATTTTAGGAATTCTTCGGGAGCTTCATTAAAACAACGTCTGTAATCTAGAAATAGTTTCTCAACAATTTCAACTTTATTATTCCAAGTAGGATGTTTCCCTCTATTATTATTATTCTGGAATATAATTTTTATTTATTTTATCAAAAAAATTCCTAGTTTAATTACCGGTTTCTTGGTATTGGACCAATCGATACAGATGGGTTTGGTATTTTCATTGAAATCAATTTTTTTATTCAATTTTATTATAGCAATATCGTCAGCAAATGATGTGATAACACCTTGGAAATTCCGATTTATATTTATATTATCTTTCAATAACTACGATTTTAATTAGAAAAAGAGAGGTAATTTTAGAAAAAATGTAAATAATTACTTTATAAATATTGTTACTTCCATCAAAATGATTGTTTAGTTGGATTCTTTTTTCTAAATCACCAAACCCAACATAAAACGAACTAGTTTTTAATTTACCATTTTGTTCATTACAGAAACAATGAGCCGCTAGAAAATCATTAGAAATAATCTAAAATTTAAATTTTCAATTAATAACTATAATTACCTGCTATTATAGCATTTGTTTTAATTATAGTTGCGAAACATATTAATTCGATTTCATTGTTATTTTCCATATAAATGCCAACATTCCATGGAAATCGATTTTCATTAGTCGCACTTATCCGGCCACAATCTGAAAAATTTCAGTTACACTTCAAAATAAATCAATTACTTGATAAGAATTCTAGTACCT
Source organism: Zonitis immaculata (assembly GCA_037414775.1). NCBI lineage: Eukaryota > Metazoa > Arthropoda > Insecta > Coleoptera > Meloidae > Zonitis > Zonitis immaculata. Next base: position 25,616 of record JAZBGX010000095.1, read on the forward strand.
TCTGCTTTGGATAAAGTTGAATGAACAAAAACTGGAATTTTCTTCGAAATAATTTAATTATAATCGATTAATTTCTAAATTATACTCACTTGTAATTATTATTATTATTATTGTTAACTTATCCATCTTATTTTTAATAATACTTTGACATTGATTTTTTTTCCTATTTAATTTAAGACTGGTTTGTGGTGGTAACATGATGAAATAGTTTGACGAGGACAGCGAATTTACATTTTATTTACAAAATTCTAGTCAAACAACACATATATTTTAATTGAAACTCTTTCTCTTTGTTTTGTTGTTGTTGTTGTTTTTTTTTTTAAAAAAAAAAGAACACCATTAGTTGACTATAGACTAAAAGATATATAAGCACAAATTACACTAAAAATAAACTATTTTTTTTTAATTACAAAGGTTATAAATTATCTATTTATATATATTGAATTAAATTAAATAATAAAAATATTAATAGTAAGTTTCGCGTTTATAAAATCCATTGGGATATTTTCTGATATGGTATTTACGTAATTCATCCATTATTATAATGAAAATAGCGAATGGTAATGAATAGCACCACCTAGAAATATATTAATTAATTACTATTCTAAATATAGAAATAAAGAAACATTAGTAACATATTCTTGAAACAAATCAATATCTTTTATAGATGGGATTTGTTTAAGAATTATTTACAATTGTTAACGATAATTACCATAAAAATTCAATAGGATAGAATTTAAGATAATTCATGCCAGGTATATATGCCAACATACATGCAACAATTGTTTCAATAACTAAACTTATATTCAATATCATATTTGTCATGCCTTGTTGATAAATTGAATTTAAACGTGTTTTACAAACAATCAAATCAGCCCATTGGGTTACAACAACACTTATCATAAATGCTGTATAACATGTATATTCTAATTGTTTCCTACTATTATAGGACCATTCTTGACCATAGGAATCTTTTAAATCATTAATCAATGGGGAATCCCAATCTTGACGTAAACCTATAATTATATATGTATTTATTAATAATAATCGTTATAAAATCATAATTATTGAATAATCGCGATTATGATATATTTCATTTATTGAATTACTTACCGAACAGGTAGAGTGGCCTGAAACCATGTTGTGCCATTATAGCGAAATAAACGAAAAATCCACAAGCCGCTTCAATCATACCAATATGTCCATAAGCCAAAAAATATAACTTGCCAGTAACTAAATTATCACATTTTGGATTTCTTGGTGGTCGCTCCATTATATCACTTTCAGCTTTTTCATAAGCTAAACTAATTGCCGGCATCATATCGGTTAAAAGATCAATACAAAGTATAGCTAAAGCTCCTGTAAAAAATTATAAATTAGAAAATTTGAAGGAAATAAAGTAGAATCCAAAAAAAAAATACCTAATGGTAACGGGATATTGCATAGAACGAATGCTAAAAATGGTAAAATTTCTGGCACATTCGATGCTAAAGTATAAGCAATTGATTTTTTTAAATTATCAAAAATTTTACGACCTTCTTCAACACCAATAATAATTGATGCAAAATTATCGTCTAAAAGGATCATATCGGCAGATTGTTGCGAAACTTCAGAACCAGCAATACCCATTGCTATACCGATATCCGCTTTTTTTAAAG
>JAZBGX010000095.1:35433-50168 GCA_037414775.1 Zonitis immaculata
GCTTTAATTGCCTCTTCAAAATCTTTATGTTTACGTATCAAATCTTCAACTTGTCCAATATTATCACCAACATTTTGATCTTTCAATAAATTCTCGCGTATCAATAACCAATTCTCTAATGTATTTGCTTCACGTTTGAATAATTGTATATCTAAATTTTGTTCATATATAATACGTCTTTTATCCCATGTATCACATAAAAATGCCATACGTTGTTTCAATATTTTAATTTTCTCTTCTATTTCATCTGATAGAAAATGACCATTTTCGATAAATTGATTACCATTTATATAAAATTCATCTAAAATATTTGTACGTGCATCAATTTCTACACGATGTTCTTTATGTCGTTCAATTAATAATTCAGCTTCTGTACTATCATTTGGTAGATCTGGTGCTGTTATTTTAGCTAACATCTCATTTATCCATGCTCTATAAAAATTAGAAAATTATTGAAAATCATATAATAATAATAATAATAATAAATAGAAAACTTACAATAAATCTTGATATTGATCGAAATATGTTTGTAATTGTTCCGCTTGTTGTAAATGATCTTTTCTACGTGCAGCTTTCTGTTGTAAATCTTCCCAATAAGTCAAAGTATCTTCACGTTTATCATCGATATGTTCTTTAGTATCCGGAAATTCATTAATCAATTTCTCACCTTCATTATCAATATAATCGACTTTTTCTTTAATAGCCAGCATTTCATTTTCAAATGCTTCATGTTTACGTATTAAATCACGTATACTATCCAAATCTTGTCCATATGTATCATATGATAAATTTGATTCTTTCTCTTGTATCCAACATAAAATTTCTTCAGCTTGCCGATCGAAAACATGTACTTGTTTAGCACCCATTAATGCATCTTTACGTGCATTCGCTAATTCTAATAAATCATCCCATTGTATTTGTAAATCACTAATTTTATGTTGTACATCACTACTATAATTACTTTTTGATGATATCAATAAATTACCACTTTGTATACACGATTGTATACGTGGTTCACCGTTATTTAATAAACTAGCATGGAATGTATCGAAACCTTGTATTAATAATTCAACATGTTCTACATCATTACCATATTCTTCGGAATCAACTTTCAATGTTTGATCTTTTATCCATTCTTGTACTTCATTATATTCACGTAGAAAACCGAAATATTGTAAAGCTTCAGATAAACGCACCTCTCGTTCTGATATACGTTTACGTAACTCTTCAAATTCATCTTCTATTTGTTTCTAAAATAACAATTTTACAATTTTGAAAAAGAAAACAAATAATAAATAAAATAGTTACTTTTTTCAATTCGATATTATCTAAATCATAATGTTCTCGTGCTATTAAACTTTTGGCAGTTTTAGATAATTTTTTAATAACATTTTCAAAAGTTTTAACTTCCAATATTAAAGTTTCCAATTTACGTTGTAATGATTGTGTTGAATCTTCATCTTTACCGACTTCTTTCGTCATTAATAACGGCCGTTTATCACGCATCCATGTCTCAGCTTCTGATGCTTCTTCATAATACTACAACAACAACAACAACAATAGAACACAAGATACTGACAATAATTAATAGATAATTACCTTTTGTACTTCTAAGGCGTCCTGTAAACGTAATCGTCTTATACTAGCAAGATCGACAAGATTTGAAAATTTCTCATGTAATTCTTTAGCTCTATCATTAATAATTGTTGTACAACGATGTCCTGTATTCGTTAAATGTTTAGCTCTATTCATTAACGTATTAATAATTGATTCACGTGCTAATAATTCAGCTTCTAATTGTTGATGTTTTTTATTTAAATTTTGTACAGTTGTTAAACTATTACCAAAATCATTCGAATTAATAAGCGGTTCTTTATCAATTAACCACTGTAATTCATCATCAACATCACGTAGGAATTGTTGTAATAATAATGTTGATTCTAATAAGTCTCGACGTCTTTGTAACGGTTCTTTTAATTGATGATAACGTGTTGTTAAATTATTTGAACGTTGTTGTATTTCATCCTTAAGAAAATGTTCGTTTTTTATGAATTGTTGTGCCATATCATTAATTGTTTCACAATTATCTAGATGTTGTTGTATATCATTATCTAATATTTGATGTCGTTTTAATAAATTTACGATTGTTATCAAATCATTACCGGTATCTGTTGAATTACATTGTATTTCAACATCATTCAACCATTGCTCAAATTCATCTAACGACCGATAAAACAATGATGCTTGATATGCATCATTCAAACGATCCCGTTTCAATTGTATCAATTCAATTAGATTTTTATAATCATTTTTTATGTCAATTAAACGATTATTAATTTCATCTTTTGCATAATGTTGATTATTAATCATTTCATTACCGCTATTCAATAAATTATTGATACGTTGTTGATTTGCTAGAATTTCCGCTTCAAATGTTGTATGTTTTTGTATTTTATTTTGTAAATTATGCGGTTCGCGATAATTTTCATCATTAGCAATTTGTAATTTCTGATTCAACCATATTTCAATATCATATAAATCACGTAGAAACTTTTGTAAATCTTTCGATTGTTGCAAAATCGATTTACGTTCATCACATTTATTTAATAAACGTTCTTGTCTCAATAATAAATCATTCAAATTTTGTTTTAAATTCTCAATTGATTGTTCATTTATAGCGTTGTTATTTAAAAATTTCGGATCTTTAATGATTTTATTATAAATCGAATTTATATCGTCGATACGTACAGGTAATTGTTGTTTCAATGTTGTTTCGAAATCTTGATGTTTACGTATCAATGCATCAACCGCTCGTTGACAATCACCAACATCATCATTATTTAAAAATGCCTCTTTTGTCGATAACCAATTATTCAATTGATTGAATTGTTCACGGAAATCTTGTAATATAAATTGATAATCTAAATCCAATTTAACATCTTTCCATACTTGATGTATTTTATCATTTAATTTAATCAAATAATCAACATTATCATTGATATCATTATCATCGCTAAATATTTCGTTATTTTTACCGATATTTATCAATTTATTGAAATCTTGTTGGCGACGATTAATCTCAGCTTTCAATTCATTATGTAATTCGAATTGTGCTTCGATTTCATTTAGATTCAATAATGATTTTTGTTGGTTATAATTCGACATACGTTTTATTGTATCATTAATCCATTGTTCTAAATCTTTAACATCTTGTATGAATTTATGTTTATTATAGGAATTCTTTAATAAATTCCAACGTTTATTTTTCGCATCTAATAATTGTTCCCATTTATTCTCTAATAAATCGTTTTTATTTTGCAAATGTTTCAAACAATGCGGATATTTCTCACTCAATAAAACAGCATCTTGCCGATGATCTTGTAATTTATTTTCAACAGCAATCAATTCACTATCAATACTCTCTTGTTTACGTTGTAATAATTCGATTGTTAATAAATCTCGACCAATATCATCACTTTCCATAATTGTTTGTTTCTCTTGTATACGTTCTAATGTATCTTGTATATTATGATCATATAAATGTATATCGCTAGCTTCTAATAAATTATTACGATAACGATTCAATTCACCTTGTAGATTATGCCATTTTTTCAATACATTCTCATGCCGTTCTTTAACACCATTATAGCCTTGTTGTATCAATTTATCAGCTAATAAATTTATATTTTTCAAACGTAAATCATCAATTCTCATATCACTATCAACATCATCCAATTTACGTAATATAGCTTGACAATGTTCATAATCATTACCAAAATCACTAGCTTGTATCATCAATTCTTTATCACGTATCCATGTTTCAATTTTATCCAATTGTTGATTAAATTCTAATATATCACGTGCCTCTTCTAAATCTTTACTAATCAAATCAATATCATTCAATAACATCTGCCATTTTTCATTCAATTCCACCAATTGTTTCTTAATATCGTTACTACAATGATGTTGTTTATTTAATAATAATTCACCATTGTTTTTGATTGTTTCTATACGTTTTTGATTTGCTGTAATTTCAGCTTGGAAAGCTTGGTGTTTTTGTAATTTTTTAATTTTATCTTCAAAACCTATGATAATATCATTATTATTATTATTTTTATTATCAATTTGTAATGTTTTATGTCGATCATTTATCCATGATAAAGCCTCACTAACATCACGTTTAAATTCAACATACAATAAAGCATCATTTAATAATATCGTTTTTTGTTCATACAAATATTGTAATAATTTACGTTTATTTGCAATATTAATTAAACGTTTTCTAATTTGTTCACTATCGAAATGTTGTTGTTTAATCAATTTATCACCTGTTAATTTCAATTGTTCAAATTTCTCATTTTGATGTTGTATTAATTTATCGAATTCTTCATGTTTTTTAAATAAATCCTGTACTTGATCAACGGTATCACCAAAATCCAATTGTTTCAATGTTATTTCTTGTGTTGCTGTTATATCTTCAATTAATTTAGCTTCACGTAAAAACATATGTAAATCGCATAATTGATCTAAATTGATTTTCTTCAATTGCCATGCTTTATGTAATTTCTCGCATTCCAATAATAAATTGTTATAACGTTCAATTGCTTCATTTATAGCATAATGTCGATTCTCTTCCATTTGTTTCAATTGTTGTTTGACATCATCAAAATCATTCTCACGTGCATCAATTTCAATTTTCAATTGATCATGTTCTTGACGCAATAATTGCGCTCTAGATATATTCCGTATATTATCATCTGTATTCATTGATAAACGTAAATTGATTGACCAATTCATCAAATCACGTATTTGTGTTAAGAATTTCTGTAAATCAACATTGGAACGTAATTGCTCATTACGTAAATCGGATTGTTCTTTCAAATTATTCCATGCGTCAACGACTAATTCTTGTTGTTGTTGTATATTTAATTTATTTGATGGATAGATTTTTTGCAATTTCGATGCATCTTCAACTAATAATTGTAATTGAGCCTCTAATGCTACCAATTCATTTTCAAATGCTTCATGTTTTCTTAATAACATTAATGATGAATTTAGATCACGTCCTAAAACTTCTGTACTTAAAACTGTATTTTTTTCATGGATACGTTGCATAGCATCAGCTACATCACGATGGAAACAATGAATTTCACCAGCTGCATGTAAACGACGTTCACGATTCTTCATCTGATCATGCAATTTCTCCCACGATTGCCTAAAAATTTATTAAAAATCAATCAGTCAATAGTTATAACAATTGAAAACATAGCAAATTAAATAAATAATAATAATAAAATGCAAAGCTATAATAATATCTGGCTTTTGTACGATAAAGGCGGAAGCATATCTTATTATTTTCGATGAAATTAAACACTTTACCGTATAATTTTGTGTTTTTGTTTTACTTCTTCAACAGCTTCAGATGGAAGATTACTGAAATTTGTGCAATATCAGGAATTATCTGATTTTTATCAACTTCTAAATTATTAATTACAAACAAAATTATTATTGGAATAATTAATTGAAAACTCACTCTAATTTTTGTTGTTCTTTTTCAATTTCTCCAGCATATGAACTTTCATTGGCTATTAATTTATGTGCTAAATCTTCACATTGACGAAATCGTTCCGAGCCAGCCTCAATGCGATGTTTCAAATCATCAAATTTCGCTTGTAATATCAATAAATGTTCATAATCTTGTCCATAATCTTCAGATGATGCTTGTTGTAAATTTTCAGCAATCCATTGAGCCAATTCTTCCGATTCTAAGAAATATTCATGTCTAAATAATGATTCCATTAAACGTTCTTGACGTATTGTTGCTTTACGTTGTAATGATCGAACTAAATGTTCTAAACTTGATTGACGTTCAGCAATTAGTTTCGATTCGGGATTTTTATTTTGTATTAAAGTTTGTGCACCACGTCCCATTTCACCAATTATATTCTTATAAGTATCCAATTCCAATTCTAAAGCCTATAATCAATTTATATTATAAAAAAAAATTAAACAAAAAAATTATATAAAAACAAACTTTATGTTTTGTTAATAGTTTGGTAGCTGAATTGCGATCTCTACCATAATCTGTACTAGCTAAAATATCAGCTTTTTCATTCAACCAAGACTCAACTTCGTTAGCTTCAAAAAAGAATTGTTGGGCTTTTAGTGACATTTCCAATTTTTGGGCACGTTCTTTAGCTTTCTCTGATAAATCCAACCATGCATCTTTCAATACTTGACATAAACGTTTAACCTTTGAAAAATTATTTCAATTATCATCAATATTAAAAGATAGAGTAAATTAATTTACTTCTGTTGATTGTGGATGTTGTTGTTCGATTAAATTTTGTCCAACATTTATTGTTCTATCAATAACTGGTTGATGTCCATTAATTTCAGCTTCCAATTTTTTATGTTTTTTATATAAATTTTGTGCTTGATGTAAATCATTACCAAATAAATCACTCGTTGTTAATGGTAAATGTTCTTTGATCCATTGTAATTCTGCATCTAATTCAAAACAAAATTTATAAAATTTCAATGCTTCTTGTAATTTATTACGACGTTCATTTATCGGATCATATAATTCTTTCAATTTATTTTGCAAAAATTCACTACGTTTCTGAATTGTAGCAGTATCGAAATGATCATCATGTACCATATCATTACTACGTGTATTCAATTCAACAACCCGATTTTCACATAAATTCAATTCATTTTCTAATAGTTCATGTTTCTTCAATAAATCACGACATGAACGTAAATCATTACCAACATTGTCAATCTTTAAATTCTTATCAATATCATTCAAACGATTATCAATATCATCAATTGAATTATTATACGCATGTTGGGTTATAGCTTGTCGTAGACGACGTCCTTTCTCCAATGATAAACCAACTAATTTTTTCCATTGATCATTCAAATCTTTCAATGTTGTCGATATATCATCTTTTTGATAATTATTTTGTGCAATCAATGATTGCCCTAATTTATTTACGGTACGTAATTGTCCTTCATTTGCACGTAATTCACGTTCGAATGCTTCATGTTTCTTTAATTTACGTTCTAAATTTGTTAAATCACGATAACTCTCATCTGAGGCTGTTTTCAATTTTTCTGACAACCAATTTTGTAAATCTTCAACTTCTGCACAAAATTCTTGATAATATTTCGATGCATCTAATGCATTTGTACGTTTTTGACATAATTCTTTTACTGCTAATCGACGTTCAATCACTTGATTACGTTTATCGTCAATTCTAAAATTAAAACAATTCATAATTGATAAATTAATCAATTGATTCAATTGAAAAAGAAATTACCCTTTACTATCATAATGTTGATTTGCAATTAAACTATCCGCTTTCTTACTAAAAGCATTAACACGTTCATCTTGTACGAATAGTGTATTAACAAAGGCACGATGTTGTTTTTGTAATGCTTCAACTTCATCTAAAGTTGTACCAAGATCGGAGAATTCTAAAAATGCTTGATGTGCAGATGTGTTTGCATCAATATTATCAGCTTCTTTATTAAACAATTGTAATTCCAAGCATTGTTGCAGCCATTGTTGTTTTTCTTTCCATCCACGATCTAATGCTTGTTGTTCAGCATTGAGACGTTCAATTTTACTTTTCACATCGTCTAAATTCGGATTTGATTTCAATAATTTATGACCCAAATTGGTCAATTGTTTAAACCTAAAATTTGAATAAATGATTTTTAATAATAATAAAATTATTATTATAAACATACTCGTCATCTTTTGCTTTGATCTCATGGTACAAATCTTGATGGTTTTTAATCAATTCACCAGCTGTTTGTACATCTCGTACAGTGTTATCCGTATTTAAATTGTCTTTAATTTGTCCAATCCAATGTAATAAATCTTTACAGCTATTTGTAAATATTTGTTGTCCAACAGCATCTTCTAATCTAGCTCTACGTTTCAATGCTTTATCTTTAACTTGTTGCCATAATAATTGTATATCATCTTGTCGATTCAATACATTTTGTTTTTCATTTGGATATTGTGATTTAACTGTATTTGCTAATAACATAATTTTATCAACTTTCTCTTCAATCGGTGATAATTCTCGTTCTAAATTATCATGTCGACGTTGTAATGCTTGTACAGTTTTTAAATCATGCGCTAATACATCCATTTCTAATTGGCACATTTTCTCATTCATCCAATCTTTGGCTTCGTCACATGTCCTATTGAATAATTCAACACTATTGGCACCTTCTAAATTTTTCTCTTTTTGTAATTTCAATTTGTTCAAATTATACCATGCTTGTTGGATTTGTCTATAACGTTGACGGACTTTATCAATTTGTGAATGATGTTGTTTCTCAAATTCATCAACGACATTACTCAATTCATCCATACGTTTACTTGTCGCCGATAGATCTGTGACAAATTTCTGAAAAAAAAATTCCAAAATGAATTAAATGGAAATTGGAAAATTGCTGAAAAATACCTCATATTTCCGTTTGGCTTGATCAACTGAATCATTATCATCATTGACTGTTAATAATTTCTCTTTATCTTTAATCCATTTTTCTAAATCATCACATTCTTTATAAAAACGAAATAAACAGGTAGCATCTTCTAAAAGAGCACGTCTTTCTATAGCTAACTGTTTCAAATAATTATAAGTATCATTGATATGTTTTTGTCGTTTCGGTACACTATTATTATCATCATCATTATTTATTGTTTGTTTCAATTCTTGTTTTGGTTTCAAAACTTTAACTGGAATTTTTTGTTTAATCATTTTCTGTTTCTTAATTTTACGTATTTGTTTTATTGTTTGTGGTTGTTTAACTTGTATTTGTATTAAACGTGGTTCAATTTCAACAACATAATTAGCTGGTGCAAAACCATCTGTACCATCAGCTTTACGTACACACCACCAATCCGGATTACTTTTATTCAACAAATACATAATTTCACCTTTAATCATTGTTAAACCATGATCATTGAATGGATATAAAGCTTTCACTTGTGGTACACGACGTTCTTGTGTCACCATTTTATATTCGACTTTGTCAATTTCTTCATCCTCCCATACCTCGGTTGGTACCATTCTAGAATCAATTATTGCTTTTAAACTAAATAATAATAATAATAATAAATAATATACCGATATTCATAGATAGTTTCTTCTATTTGTGGTTCATTAACATTCAAATCTTGATTTAAATTCAAATTAGAAATACCAGCATCAATTAAACGTTCCGCTTGTAAATTCAAACTTTTTATATCGCCTTTATATGCATCTAATTCACATTCAAGATCTTTATGTCGTTGTAATAATGCTTGTGCACTTGGTTCATCACTACCACAATCTTTCGATTTCAATATAAAATTTTTATCATTCAACCATGAATCGGTTTCATTAGCATCAGCATAGAATTGATATGCTTCAACAGCATCTTGTAATTGTTTGGCACGTTCAATAGCTAATTTCTCTAATAATTTCCATTCGCGTTCATTACGTTCAATATGTTGTTCAATTTCTATAGAACGTGAATGATTATCATTAATTAATTGTTTACCAATTGATATTAAACGTTGATCGTATTTATTTTTACGTGCTTTAATTTCATCAATTAAAGCTTTATGTTTTTGTTGTAACGATAAAACGCTACGTAAATCTTTTGCTGTTATACCAGCTTGACATATACGTTGTTTTTCAATTAACCAAGCTTCTTCGTCTTCTTGGTCTTGTAAGAATTGATAGAAATTACGTGCTTCTTCTAAAAGATTTTTACGATGTGCCGTTGTTTTCTGTAATTCTTCATAAGATTCCGATAATTCATTTAATTTCGATTTTAATAGATTTTGTTCTTTTTCATTGTCAGTTTGTATATTGTCACCAGTACGATTCAAACGACGTTCCGTCTCACCTAATGATGTCACTTGTAATTCTTGTAATGAATGTTTTTGTAATAATTCCTCTACAGCTATTAAATGTATACCGGTATCATTCGATGACATATCATTTAATAATTGTTTAATACTTGTTAATGTCGTATCAATCTCTCTACATAAATTCATAATATTACCAATACGATTTAAATTAATTTTATGTTTATCTAATAATTTCAATAATAATTGCCATTGTTCCAATATTTCTAATTCACGTTTTCTAACTAAATCGCAATTACGATAATTTTCATTAATCAATTCGTTCGACATTTGTTTCAAATCATGTATACGTTGTTCACGTGCTAATATATCAGCACTAATAGCTTCATGTTTCTTTAATGTAGCATCGACTTGTTGTAAATTCGAACCATAACGTTGATCACTCAATACATGTATCATTTCTTTTAAATAACCTTCACGTAATATACTTTTCCGTTCAAATTTATAATATAATTGTTCTAAACGTTGTTGTCTCAATAATTCATTACGTAAATCAACTTCACGACAATATTCGGCACGTTCTAATAATTCCCATGTACGTTCAATATCTTGTATCAATTTGCCATCATTGGGTATAAATTGTGGTTGATGTAATTCTTTCAATTGTGTATTTATATTAAAATATAATGCTTCAATTTCACTACGCTCTTTATATTTCGGTGGTTTCTCTTTTGTACGATAATAACCGAATTGTACAAATAAATTTTGTATACCTTCTAATGAATTTGGTAAATTACGATTCTCCAATTCGATTATTTTCGTTTTGATCCAATCCAATAAATCTGTTGTTAATTTATCGTAAATAATTTTCATTTTATCTGCATCTACCATTTGACGGATTATCTAGAATTTTTATATAAAAGTAATAAATATTTATAAATATAAATAATAAATTATTTATTAAATTAAATTACTTTAGCAATTCGTCTACCCGATTTCTCTTCATTTTTCATACGTGCAAATGTATGATAATAAGATGCAACATATGTCATAATACTTTTCTCATCTGGTCGACTAGTATCAATATCTTCAGCATCTAACAATCGCGGTATGCCTAATTCATTATTAGCGACATCAAAGGCATGATTCAAATTATCAATATTATTACGATTTGTTGTTAATAAATTATTATAATCGAATAAATCAGGCCGATGTGCATGTATTAATGCATTAAAACCTAAACCATTACGCCATGATATTGAAAAATCATGTATATCACAACCACGATAACCGTGTGTTTTACGTTGTGCCCATAATAATAAAGCATCTTTGGCTGATTTCTTTTCAGAACTCTCATTTTCTTCATCCTAATAAAACAAATGAATTCAATAAATATTCTATTATAATTATTATCAATAGTAAAAAAAAACATTACCACATCAATTTCGATTTCTTGTATTTGAAAACGTAGAATTATTGTCCATATCAAGCCTAATATTAAACGTGGATTACCATCAACAATATCTTCAGCACCTATACTTTCCAAACGTACTTTTGTATGTAGAAATGTTAAACTTTTATTAACATTTTCAATTTTGTGGACACGCATTTTACCATTATTAGGTTTTGCCAATTTCTCACCACTTATAATTTCTAATAATTTCAATAATTTTTTACCATCAGCCAAATCAACAAATAAATCATCCACTTCCATACGTGCCTAATTTTAATAAAAATAAATACATAATAATTGATAATTTATTATAATTTGATGAAATATCGAGACCTTTTGTAGAAAAGAATTCATCCATTTTGTGAATGTTTTCTTTTGTATATGCAAACGTTCCTCTTGCAGGAATCGAATACGGCCCTGTTCGAACTTTTGCACTTCATCCCTTTGAGTCATGTTGGTGGTTCGGTGTTGCACTCCCTTTTGCGATCTAGGTTCATAATGCACAGAGCCTAAAATAAACAACAACCAAAATTAAAAGTAATTAATCCTCTTATCAATGTTATACAAAAATAATTCAAGATAATGATACTAATAATGACACAAATATCATATTATTTCAATTGTTTTTTTTTTTAGATCAATAATAGAAAGCAATCTCTTCACGGTCAACAACTGAAATTAATACTTATTGCAAGGGTTACAAGTTACATAAGAAAACCCTTATCTATTTATTATAATTCTAACATAAAACAATTTAAACAATAATTATAAAATTAACATACCAGTATATGGTGAATTATTTGACATTATTTTTTTAATAAACTTTATACATTTTATCACAACAATTTCACTTCAACTAGAATCGATTGTTAACTAATTTATGAAACAATCACGATAACAGCCCTTATCAATAGATAAATATAATACTTTAATGACAAACTATTTTTTTGTTCTTGATTTCTTCTTATCTTAACATCATAAGGAAATACCACCGAAATTCGAAAATAACGAAAAAATAATAATAAAGATTGATCCTTGAAATAATTTCGAACTTAATTTATTTTAATAATTACGTTTGAATAACGTTACAAAAACAAATGAATTATTATTATTAATCTCGTTGTGATATTTTTGTAAATTTATTAATTGAGTAAATATTGAATTATGTCGTAAATTTCCTGTTGTTTTATTAATGATAAAAATAATAATTCTATAAGTATATATTTTTGCAACAACAGTACCATAATGGGCAAGAATTCATAGACGAATGATTACGTTATAAAACATGTATTATAACGGATTCCTGTTGTTGTTGGTTGTTTTTTTTTTTGTTCTGTTTCCAAACAATTGCCTTTTAATATTTAACAGGAATTCCGGATCGTATAATTATTTGATTTCTATGTCTTTTTTTCCTTCTAAAACGAATTTAACAAATTATATTTTGAACTAGTTTTAGTATTTTTCGGAATTTTACCTGTTTAGCTCATCTAATAATAATGGAACAACCAATAACACACAACAAGCAACATTCCTAAATAGGTGTGTCGAAGTATACATATAGATAAAAAACCACCAAACCTATATATGTACGTATTATAATCAATTCAATATACAGGAAATTTCATATAACGTATCTATCTAACCATCTATCTGTAATTAGTAATTATGAAATTAAGGATTTACGCGAATTTCACCACAACAACAACAACAACAAGAAAATCCAATAACGACGTGAAATAAATCATCATTGTGAAATTTTTTTTATTTATGGAAAAAAACAATTTCAACAAATATAATTTCACCTTCAAGTTATTATAAAATGAAAGATTCTTTAATAGCCAAGGTAATCGTGTTTAAATAAAAGTTATAGAAAAACGATTTGATCCACATTTTCTTTTTCCTCGTTTTTTTTTCCAATCTTGTTATTTTCCGATTTAACTGTAAACGAAACACACGTTCAAATATCCGAAAGAAAGAAATAAAGAAAGCACAACCGTTTTATTTTATTTATGAATAACAATTGATAAAAAATTAATTTTAGAGGTACCTTTTGAATGGAACGGGCTATATATAGATATCCATCATCAAATTTATGTAACATTTAATTCTTATGAAAGAGAAAAAAACAAGAAACTAAATATACAGAGTGTTCCACCAATCGCTTTCCTCATTAATAAAATAACTCTCGCTCGCTCGAATGAAGGAAATATAAAATCCACTAATAAACTCTGACATCTAACAATAAGAATTATTTGGGCAGTCCTTGTAGCTGTTCTAAAATTTAGGAATAGTTATTTTCAATACATGTGTATAAAAAGTAGAGATTCTGACAGACTTGGGATGACGTCACCAGTTTGAAATTATGACACATTCTCAACAAGCCCGGCGATAACGTTGTAATGTTCGGAACAATGGATGTTTGAAATTACGTCATCCCTTTAAAGTACATGATTCAAAGTTCAAATCAATTTGACTTTTTTGGTCAATAGCGTTCAAACGTTGTGCAGCCCGCTAGGAAAGTCATAATTAGATACAATTTATACAAAAAATGGCGATTATATTCATTTTGGACATGTTTGCAAGAAACAAGGAAAAAACTGTTTTTCCCCGTAACACCCTATGCGTTCCTCAAAGACTTTTGGGTTAGCCAAAGTCTGCTCTAGAAAACTAGCAGCTTCGCGTCTCGTTTTCTTTATAAACTTGGACTATTACGACAAAATCATGCATTATGGAATCAGTATCTTAAAGCACTTGGCAGCATAAATCGACTAAAAAACATAGTAGAGGCCAGGAACCATATACTATTTTGCTTCCGCCTAACATCGTTCGAAAATCCAACTTTTCCGATTGGTATTACAATAAATCACATTGTTTATGGGATGCTCATTTCATTTACAACAATTATTCATCCCGTTGGAGTGCCTCATGTAAAATAGATAAAAGATATTTTTATTTCCCAAATGCTTTGGAAAATATCACTTGTTACAGAAATACATAAATGAATTTTATCGGCGAAAAAAAGATACTGTTATCGTTAGTTGAATTAATCGAACTATCTTCATTATCAATGGCTATTGAAGAAAATTTCACAATAGCTGATATCCACCGATGCATTTCGGAAATTATAAATCAAAAAATTGACGTATTTCTCTACTATTAACGGGACACTCCAACAAGTGAAAATTAAAATTAATTTTCCAAATAGCAACACGAATTACTATTTAAATGGTCGTTTCAGACGTCACATTTAATCCTCCAAAGTGTTTGTCTGAATTGGAACACACGTTATAAATGAGGAAAGCATACCTACATTATAAATTATAAATCATGCGATTAAATTCTGCTGAATATCTCGTGTATCATTGGTACATATTACAACAAAATTTATGAGGATATTTTTTG
>JAZBGX010000096.1:11766-42308 GCA_037414775.1 Zonitis immaculata
AGCATTTTTCGATATTACCGGATTTGGTTGATAGACTGACTTTTCAGATGGCATTTTGCTCTTTCTTTCTTTGGAAAATTACTAAACACTATTTGATCACAATATAATAAGGGACATCAACAATAATAATAATAATAATAATAACAGGACGCAAAAGTTGGCATTTCACAACTGGATGGAAATACGTGTGCGCACGAGCCTTTTGAATTTGTCCCTCTACCTATTTATTGAATACGATTTATTTATTATTATTATTTTGGTAGTTATTGATAATAAAAATCATCAATTATGTTTTGCTAGATAAATATTACAAGTTGTAAATTTTGGTAGAATTGATAAGATCCACTGGTGGGAATCGTGCTATTTAAATGATTTTAGAATTGTTATTATTATTTTGAGAGGAAAAAAAAGTCCCAATCACTATTATTAATTAATTCATTCATTTTTGATTGTTTTTTCTAATTTCTGAATTAGGACTGATAATGCCAATAATAATATCGAAGTCCGTATGCAATTTTCTTATTTCCTTATATTTACGTAAATTGATTGTTTTTCGTTTAACGAGATTCTGCCCATCGTCATGGGGTTTTTCTGAATTATGAATATTGATAAATTAATGATTATTGTCGGTGCATTATTGAATATTTTGAGAATACAACAGAATTTTCGTTAATTATTCAGGAATTTAGTAGTTTTTTTTTTTTGTTCATTAACTTTCCATATGTATATAAGTTGATATTATTAAACATTGAACAATGACCTCAATGTGTCTTTTATATAAATTGTGTTGTTTTTTGTCCGAAATCGTATGATTATTGTAAAAAAAATCCTCAATTCCACGAAATCAACAATTAAACTTTGAACAAATTACAAACATAGAGAATCTCTTTCGATATAAATTATCTAATTACTAACAATTTTAATAGACGTGTACATACGCAAATTTATGATAACCTTTGTCCTAGCCCCCAAAAATAAAATAAAATATCAAAAATTAACAATATTTTTCGATACATGATAATACGAAATATTTCTGAATTGTTTTATGAACGTATTTATTGACGTCGATTTATATACATATTGATTCAATTTACATATTTAGTTACAATAAAATAATAATAATAATAATAAAAACAAGTGAGAAAAATAAATCAAAAGAAAATCTATGTAAACACTGAAGACTTATTTCCTTGTATATAGAAACAAAAATTTGATAACCTTCTAACATCGAAATTAATTGGTAAATATTTAGAAATAGGACAGTATATCCTGTTTGTCATTGAACAAAAATTAATGCTCTTGAGATTTTAGATATTCTTTATATTGTTGATCATTCATCAAATTTGATAATTCTTGTTCATTACTCAATTCAATTTTAAATAGCCAACCTAAAAAAAAATAATTTAAGAACAACTTGTAAATTACATAATTCAATTATATTTATCGGGAGAAAAAAAACCTTTATCATAACATGATGAATTAATAAACGATGGACTATCTTCAACTTCTGTATTTTTCGATAATACTTTCCCTGATACAGGACTGTAAATTTCACTAGCGGCTTTCACACTTTCCAAAGCTCCACATTCGTCTTTAAAAAATAATAATAATATATTGATTAGAAAATTATTTAAAATTTTTGAATTTGGTACCTTTTTGTTTAAGTACAGTACCGACATCTGGTAGTTGTGCATAAACTACATCGCCGAGCGCCTCCTATCGATCAAAGCAACAAATTAAAATAAACACGTGTTTATATTATTATAATCGTAAAACAATTAAATATACCTGTGCATAATGTGTAATACCAACAGTACCATTTTTACCATCAATTTCCACCCATTCGTGTTTATCCGTATATAAACGTTCTATAATTATTCGATTATTTGTTTTATTTATTTGTTATGTAATACAGTTTCCCAACTTACCTGCCATAAAATATGGTGTTGTATGTATTAACCTAGTTTTTCCGATTCTATATGAAAATTGTTGGATTTTCATTGATTTATTCAAACAATTTCCAGTATAATAAATAAATCTTTGGATTACCATTTTATTTGGATTCAATTATATTTGACTAGAATTAATTTAATATTAGCACAGTAGGTTGTTTTTTCGGTTTTAAAGTTGCACACTTTAATCAAAACAAAATGAAGAGTTATATAAAATGGTGGGATGACCGAAACAAAAATTATAGCGTCTTTGTTGTGTGATTAAAAAAGTTATTTTAACTTATTATTGTATCAATTATAAGGCATCAAATGTGGAAAATATTTGTAAATTTATCGAAATTTCTTAATTTTATTTGATTTGTTTATTTAATAAGGTCATAACCTCTCTGCTGGTGATCTAAACAAACAACATTATCAGTTTGTAAATTTTCAAAGTATTATAAATCGATTAAAACAATAATTATATTTCGAGAACAACAATCAACAATTTACAATGATATCAAATATCATATTGTTGTTGTTATGGTCGGAAAAAATTGATAATCAGAATTTTATCCAAATAATTATAATTTAATCGATTTAAATGCAACTATTGTTATTCTAAATGAATACAAAAGAAAAAACTACTAATTTGTAAATTTGTTTTTAGCCCCGGCGCACGCACCATTTTGTAGTTTAATTTTCCGATTCGAAAAATTACATAATGGGAAACAAACTATATGCATACATATCTCACTGGTCAATTGAACAAGTTATATAGGAGACTTATATCGCATCGGGTAGCCTAAGGGTTGTAATTTGAAAAATGAAACTGTAGACTATAGAGTCTATTTGACTGGATAATCTTTTTTTTATTTATAGAACAATTACTGCTAAACCAATAATACATAAACAATTATATTCAACCGTACTTACTTTTAAAAGCATGAACAAGATCGTAAAAGCTCATAATTGTACCAGCTATCAATGAAACACTACCAAATATTATCAATAAAACATTACAAATTTTCGAACCGACCGTCAATTCAGAACCATATTCTGAAAGTTGTATCATTGGTGGTAAGATAACGGACAATAATGCACCAGTTATAGCACCAATCAATGATATGAATATATTTAGAAATGGAATAACATTGGCCATTACATCTACAAAATTAAATATTAATTAATTTCAAAGTTTTTAAACATCTAAATTAGATAATTATTTATACTTACAGGTTATGATAACACTAACTAGTTTGAATAAATATAACATCATAGTTGGTTTTTTGAATGGTCCCCATGCATCATAAATTGTCGGATACAAAATTTCGATAGCAACATATAAATGTAAAATATAAGTTGCAAATAGAGCACCTGACATTAAGCCTTTAACAGTCATCGATAATCTAAAGTCGTTTATAATAGAATCAATAAGAAATTATTCAATAAATAATATTAACTAACGTTTCTTTTGCAGGAAGATTTAAGAAAACACTACCTTCAATATTATCACCATATCTATAAAAAGACATAACACCAACTGATACATATAAAAATAGAACTAGGATAAAACCAACATTGAGTATACCATAAAATTTCGTGCAACTTGCTGGATTTTGCATTTCATTTCGTAATGGTAGCACCTGAAATAATTGAGAAATTAAGTAAAAATCTACTAGAATTTTTTCAATATTGTACAAAATTGATGCTTGCAAATGCAAACAATATTGTACCAAAAGCTAATGGTATTCTTTTGATATCGTTCGTTATTAATGGTCTATCTGTAATTGTTGCTAAATCTTGTGATGTATAATAGAATATTATACCAATACCAATCCATGTTACAATATTTGCAGATACGGATAATACGAATAGAATTTTTAGATTATTTAAAAACCAAATTGCAAATAGCATTGGTAGAAACATAATGGCCATTGTATATTCAACACGAAATTTATAACCATTACCTTCAATGATCTATAGAAAGATAACCAAAACAAGAATATTCTATTGAATAGAAATAAATTATTTATAATGATAATACCTCGTTTATGTGGTCAGCAACAAATAAATAATAAACACAACACATACCTATTTCGCCTATAAAAAGGGAAATATTTGTTAAAAGCATCATTCCTGTAGCTTGTCGTTTTATACATGTCGGACCATCTTCAAATGAATATCGAACAGTTTCACCAAAATTCGGATGTACTTCAATTGGTTCTTTTTCAGCTAAATGTTCAGCTGTTCGTATTAATTTATGTTGACACCATACATTCAATATACCGATAAATGTTAATAGAATTGGACCTAATAATAGACCGCTATTTTTGAAGGCATCACCCATTGCAAAAATACCGGTACCAACATAACCTTTGACAAAATTCATCAATGTCTCACAATAACTTGAGGGAAAAAACAATTAATTTTAATTAAATTGAAAAATAATAAATAGTACTTTGTTGGTGCTTTTTTGCCTGTCGGATTTTCTGTTTTCGCAGATATTGCATACCTGTAAATGGATTGAAAATAGTATTTTGGAGGATTTATAGAAATTTTTGAAATAGTACTTCCGTGAACCATCATCTGGTGAGCTCATGGTTTTAAAAATTTCGTATATAGGACAAAAAACTAAAAACAAGTGAATAAAGAAAAATATAACTTACCATGACAACTTCAACGATTGCTTGACATTATAAATTAGACGCTAGACCTAAGTCATGGTGTAAAGGCTCGAATTTGTTTTGGGGAAGTACTGTAGCAGCAGTTAAGAATAATCGGCTATTATGAACTTCGAGATGTGGTACTGCAAAAGTATAAGATTGCTTCCATCCTCCATTGCTAGACCGCTTGTGTAGTGGAAAGTCACCGGCATATACCTTTTATGTTTAATTGAATAGCCAGACGTGGTTGAAGATTGGATGTACGGGTAAAACATGAAAACCAATAGTTTATGGCCTCATTCGTCTTAGCCGATGGGTGTACAGTGTACGGTACAATCAAGTTCCCGGATTTGCGGTGTGTGCTGAAGAGCAATCTGGACTGTCCACTCGACACTTGAATGTGCCCAGAACATCTTTAAATCGCATTCTACATGGGGATCTACATTACCATTATTATTATTATTATAAATGAAATGGTCTATATTTATAATACTGGCGCATCCACCATTTTGATGATCGACTTTTTGCGATAATTATTAAAATCACGAATCATTGACGGAAGCTAATTAAAATAGTGCATTACAAAATTATTTTTTTTTTAATTTATGATAATAGGCAAACAGTTTGTGGTTTGTGTCTATCTGCTCTGTTTGTGTTTTTTTGTCGACTATTTTTTATAGTTGATGAAGATTTTCCTTCTATTTTCTATAAACAATTCTCTAATTATTCCAAAAATGATAACTTTATGGTTTTATTTTCAAATAACTTGTGAAAAACGTTATATAATTAACAATTCTAGAACATACATCACAAACAATACAATAATGATAACAAAATATTGAAACTAACGATCTAGTTTCGGATATTTGTTGTGTAATTGCGAATAGAAATATTGTTGGAACAACAATTTCTATTAACCATACTTCTTCTTAAATGCTTCAGCAATTTCATAAATACTCATAGATGTTCCAACTATCATTAAAATAAATCCAATGACTATCAATATCCAATTACAAATTTTCGAAAACAGACTCAATTCAGAACCGAATTCGCATAATTGTACAGCTGGTGGTAGAATCATTGCTAACATTGCACCAGTTATAGCACCAATCAATGATATGAATATATTTAGAAATGGAACAACATTAGCCATAACATCTATAAAATAAATTATAATCAAAAAATTTGTTATAGATTAATATTAAAATAAACTTACATGTAATGAATACAGGTAGAAATTTAAATAAATAAGTCATAAAAACGGGATTCTCGAACGGTCCATAAGCAAGAAAAAGTTTCGGATAGATAATTTCGAATATAATATAGATATTTAAAATGTAAGTTGCAGCCATAGCGAATGTCATTAAGCCTTTAACACTTAATGATAATCTAAAGTTATATTAAGAAATTAATTAATGAATCGATAATTGATGAATTGAAAATATTAACGTTTCTGTTTCGGGGAAATTAATGAAAATAATGCCAGCAATCTCATCACCATATTTATAATAACCCAGAAAACCAATCACTACATATAATACAAAAACAACAATGAAACCAGTATTTATGATACCACAAGCCGATGTGAACAACTCTGGATTTTTCATTTCATTTCGCATTGGTAATATCTAATTTGAAAAAAAAAAAATTAATAAAGAAGCAAACAATTATTCAAAATTACATACAAAAGGGGCACATTCGAAAGCATACAATACTGTACTGGAAGCTAAAGCTATTCTTTTGAGATCGCTTGTAACTAATGGTCTATTAGATAATGGCTCTAAATCTTTTGTTGTATAATAAAATACTATACAAATCGAAATCCATGATAGAACATTTGCCAAAACTGATAGTACTACCATAGCTTTTAAATTCTTTATTAGCCATACAGCGAGCAGCATTGGTACAAAAATTATTAACATCATATACTCGACGCGAAATTTATAACCATGACTACCCAATAGCTATAGGAACAATAATTATTCGATTGTATTTATGTAATAAATAATTGTAATACCTGGCATAATTCTTCTGCAACAAATAAATAATAAATACAACAAAAACCCAATTCGGCAATTGATAAGAACACATCAGTTGCAATTCCCAGCATTACAGCTCGTCGTTTCATCGATTGTGGACCATCGGCAAATCCATATCTAACAGTTTCCGCATAACTTGGACGTACTTCAACTAATTCACGTTCGGCAAGATGTTGAGCACATGCCACTAATTTATGTTGACACCATAAATTCAATAGACCAAAAACAATCAATAGAATTGGACATATTAATAAACCGCTATTTTTGAAGGCATCACCTGCTGCAAAAATACCAGTTCCAGTATAAGCTTTAACAAAATTCATCAGAGATTCACAATAACTTGAAACAAGAACAAAAACAAATGAATATTTGTATTATATTGGGCTGGCAAATTGATAATGAAACACAATTAACTTCAAGAACATACTAGAAAGTTCTAGAACGTATTCCCTAAAGGGTAATCAAACGCGAATTTAGAATGACACGCGGCACGTTTTTTGTATGGATGCCCCGACAGTTTAGTCAAAGCCAAACCTCATCGTAGTAAAATATTCTTAGCTATTCCAGGGACGCGCGAGTCATGCTCTTCTAGGAGCTGCTTCACGACAAGCAAACCACCACGGCAGAGCTCCATGCCGAGTAGCTACGTCGACTTACCACTGCTATTCTAGAAAAGAGGAGACGACGCATTGTAGTTCACGTACTATGCTCGGTCGCATGTTGCTTCTGTTTTTCGTTGTCGACTGAAACAACTCGACTTATTCCCCAGATTTAGTACCGTCAGTCTACCATCGCTTCTAACCTTTAAAGAATTTTCTCCGTGATTTTAGTGACATGAAATGTAACGTCGAACTATTTCTCAACTTTCAAACTCAAAAATGGTATTCATATATAGTCTTTGGTCACAATTAGTCATTGATACTTAAAGTTATCACATGAAAGATTGAACAGGGGTCAATTATTGAATAAGGAACGACCTTTGAAATTGTTGTTTCAAGTGTTTCATTATACTTTCTATCCAACCCAATATGTTGTTATTTGAAAATAATACTTGGTTGGTGGTTTTGTGCCTGTTGGATTATCAGCATCAGCTGTCATAGCATATCTTCAAATGAATTGAAAACATTAAAAAAAATATAATAATTTATATATCTTCAAAATATTTACCTTCGTTTACCAAGTGTTAGTTGACTCATTATTCTATAATTTATCTATTTAGAGAGAGAAAAACATAAATTGAATTAGATTTAAATTAATGACACTTTACACTTTCAGATGGGAGTTGTTTTTGTTTTTTTCCAACGATATCTTGAAATTATAAACAAAAAAAGTGTATTCAGAATTTTTCAGTACGGTCCTGTCTCTATCAAATATCCATACTATAAATTTTTTGTTTAAAATCAATTATGGATTTAGCGTATATTACTAGAAATTATGAATAGAAGGTGATCTAATTCATATACTTTCTGTAATATCCAAAATATGACGTCATTACAATTGGAGTCGTTATTCATATGTGTATATAATATATAAAAATCGATAACATAGTGAACGTTTTTATCGACTGGTGTACTTCAACGATTGCTATTACTTCAAATTGTTTCACAGTAACGAAAAATGATTTAGTTTTAAAAAGAAAATAATCGATAAATTACAAAGAATAATTGTTGGAAAATTAGAAAAACTATTACCGAATTTTCAACGGTAGTGTTTTCCTTTTAGTTGAAAAAAATTCATAAAAATTAAAAGTTTGGTCGCTTTACCATTTGAAAAATCCAAATTAAACTTGCAATTGGCAGCGTCAATTGATTGTGTTTTATTTAATTCTAGAAAATTTCCAATTTTTTTATCATGGCGATGCAAAGTAATGATGCATCAGCAAGACGAAAGTAATAACATTTAATTAAAACTATTCTTAATTTATTATACCACTTTTTTTTTCTCAAGATTCAATGTAGCTGCTGATACAGAAAGTGTAACAGGCATCAAACCACCAACAAAGTATTTATCATCTATTATTATTAAAAAAAAAAAACAGGAAGAAACTGATAATTTTTTCGTAGCTATTGTGAAACATTGATGCATTTTATTAAAGCTTATGTTGGTACGGGTATATTTGCAATGGGTGATGCCTTCAAAAATAGTGGATTATTAATGGGCCCGATTCTGTTAGTAGTGTTTGGTTTGTTAAATTTGTGGTGTCAACATAAATTAGTTAGATGTGCGAAAAATATTGCTAAAAAAGAAACAGTCGAAGTACGTCCGAATTTTGCTGAAACTGTACAATATACGTTTATAGACGGTCCACAATCTTTACAAAAACATGCTGAACTATTCTCCTGTTTAACAAATGTCCTCATTTATACTGCCGAATTGGGTTTTTGTTGTGTTTATTATTTATTTGTTGCTGAACATTTCCATCAGGTATTCCAGTTATTTTTTTAATATTTATCAAATTGTTCTTTTATTTTGTAGGTACTTAGAGCTAGTGGTCATGATTTCCGCATCCAATACATGTTGTTAATTGTACTTCTACCAATGTTGTTTGCTGTATGGTTTCTCGCTAATTTCAAAGTTCTAGTTGGTCTATCTGTTTGTGCAAATTTGTTCTTATGGATCGGTATTATCATAATATTTTATTATACATCACAAGATTTAGTACCATTATTGGATAGACCAGTAATAACAAAAGAATATGAAAGATTACCGTTAGCTTTTGGTACAGCATTATTTGCATTTGAAGGCATTACTTTCGTATGATATTTATTTGACTATTCAACAAATTCACGAATTTTAATTCAATTAATTTTTAGGTATTACCATTACAAAATGAAATGGCTAAACCGGCATCATTTACAAAAACATGTGGTGTTTTAAATTTTGGTTTTCTAATGGTTTTAATATTTTATATAACAGTTGGATTTATGTCTTATTATAAATATGGTGATGAAGTCCAAGGAAGTGTTTTTCTCAATTTTCCCGAAGCTGAAATGTTAATACCAATAATTCAATTAATTAATTTATTTATGATTAGAATTTTTTTTTTTTTTAGATTAGCATTAGTTGTTAAAGGTTTTATGGCAGTTGCTTTGATTGCAACTTATGTTTTACATCAATATGTTGCTTTTGAAGTTACTTATCCGAAGTTTTTTGATGCATACGGACCATTCCGACATCCGAATTTGATGATTTATATCTATAAATTGGTACCTGTACTTATTACATGTAAGTATTCACCTTACTTTATTAGGAATGCGACTGCATCAGGTCGAGAACTAATAAACCCACCATCCCATAATATGAGATTACGTATAAGCATCATCATTTTTTTATCACCGGTCGCCAACATGTTGCTAAAAACAATAGAAGTCTTTTCGGTTTTTGATTGAAGAAGTTGGTGAGTTCGGTTTTCAGATGTACTCGCATCCATTTGTCTTGTAAATAATGGGACAGAGAACGGAACAAGTGAGAATTAGAAGGTATAGAAAGTGAAGGACAGTTACTAGCTGTTTGGAGTCGGGCGTTGTCGTGTATGACGTACCATTTACTTTGATTCTTCAGTAATTCAGCTGCAATACTGTTAGTTGGCAAAAGCTCCCATTCATTTCCCATCTCACACTCAAGAGAACCTTTCAACTTGTGTCAGACTTTTGTATCGGTACGTCTGTTCCTTCAGCTCTTATAGCAACTGGCACTTATGGGCATAATTGACATACAGGATCCACATTACATCTCCTGTAATAACATCACACAGTGATTCGTTAATACGAGTGGTGAATTTATAAGTTGTCCATTCGATCGTTTATTATTTGTTATGGAATCGCTCAAATATCTAGTTGAAAGTATAATTGTTGTTTTTATTTTATAGATGGAATGGCTAATGTTATACCATTTCTTGATTTGTTTATATCATTGGTTGGTTCTATAACTGGTGCAATATTAGCATTAATTATACCACCATTATTGGAATTATTAGGTGTTGGTTATGAATTAAGTGTTTGTACGAAAATTATGGATTGTTTAATTATAATTATTGGAATTCTAGGAATGTTGGGTGGTGCAATAATGAGTATTTATGAAATTGTTTTAACATTTAAAAAAGAATTTTGAACAAATATTCCAACAATATTTTATTATTATTATTATTGTTTTATTGTTAACAATGAAAGCTACATCAATATACATCTATATTTATTTAATTTTTTATATAACATATGAGATAAATATTTCAATTAACAAATATGGTGAAAATCATCATTTCAATGATTTTCAACATTTTCAACAATAAAATCATTCTGAATAAAATTGCAATTATACAACAAATAAACAGAAAAACAAAAACAAAACAAAAAAGAGAAGAGAAGAAAAGAAAACAACAAGAAAGATTTGTTGATTTCAACTTTCAAACAATGATAGCAAAATCAATAAAGAAAATTGGATATGAATTTTTAAAAATCCGTTATTGGTTGATTGAAATGTCGATTTTGTCCCCAACCTTTTGGTATTGTATTGTAATTTTGACAATTATTGTAATTGAATTTTTGATTGATTTGCTGAGATTTTGGCATTGTTGTTGTTGTTGTTGTTGTTGTAGAATAATCAAATGGTTGATGATTTCCATTTAAATAGGGACTTTCTTTAGGTACAAAGACTTGTGGTGTGGCTGTTGATTTGAAATTTGGCGATAATGGTGATGGTCTTTGTTGTTTTATATTTGTTGTTAATGATTTTGGTGTATTATCTGAAAATTGATATAGAAAATTATTTTACAATAATAGAAAATAACTCATTATTAAAAAATTTGCTGAATCTAATAACAACAGTTTTTATAATGAGTTATTTCAAATGGAAATAGAAACAAAACACAAAAAAAATAAGACGACAACAATAACACGGAAGACAGGACACCATAGACACAAATAGCTTGCCTTCAAAGTTGTTATTATTATTATTATTATTATTATTGAAGTCTATTGTTGATTTTTCAAATTTACAAAATGAACTATTTTCAGATTGCTGTAATGTTTTTGGTGAATCTGGTGTGAAATATTTGGTTTCGATTGTTGAATTTGCAACATAAAATAAATTATTGAATTCTTCTTCAGCTATCATCAATAATTCTTCATCATTATTATTATTATTGTTATTATTTGGTGATTGTAATTTGTCGTTGATCATAGGAAAATTTTGACTAATATGTTTATAGCGTAATGGTGGCATTGTTGATTTTTCGAAAGTTTTTATTAATGATTTTACAGGAATTTTCACATATTCTTCTCTATTATCATCATCATCATCATCTTCCGGGTAAATTAGTTCTTCTTCAACTGTTTGAAAATCGATATTGAATTCACGTTCTTGTTGATAATAAATCTTCTCGATTTCTTCATTATTATTCAAAGCAATTGTTTCAACATGTGCCATTTCTGTAGTTTTATTTTCAGTTTTTAGTTCGTATTGATTTGTTAATTCATCTATCCCATTATTATTGATAAATTTTATATTATCGCTATTGATAGTTTTATTAATAATTTCAGGTTTATTGGTTGTTTGTTTGAATTTCTTCGGTTTTTGTCGTTGCGAGAAAACTTTTTGAAATTCACTATTGATATCAGCTTGACTGAAAATTGGACGTGCACCAATTATAGCTTCTGGTGGTTTTTTATATTTTACAACATTAATATTTTCATCGTTTTTCTTGAAATCATCAATTTGTTGTTTTTCGATAATATTTTTATCTTCTATTATTATATCACCATTTTCAATGGCCGCGATATTAGTTTTTTCCACCATTTGTTCCGTTTCATTTGTCAATTTCCCATTAATTTCCTCTTGTTGTTGTTGTTGTTGTTGTTGGTTATTTTTAAGCCATTCGTCCGATATTATTTCAACACTTCCTTCACGTGTCTTTTTCATATCGTCCAAAATTTTCCTCATCTCATCATCGCATTTTGTTTGTTTCAATATTTTCGGATTAACTTTATTAATATCTTTATCAGTTATTTGATGATAGGCACTTTTAATATTTTTCAATTCTGTAAAACATCCTTTTTGTCCTTTGATAGCTTCGATTTTATCATGATTACCCAATAAAGTTACAGTTTTTAAATGTTCTTCATTTCTTTGACGCGCTTTCTCATCAATTTCCTCATTTTCTTCAACAATATTTTTTTTATTATTGCTAACATTCAATTTTAATTTTTCCTCATTATTACCATTTTCTATTTCTTGATTTCTATGTGGAAATGGTATATAAACTGAATATGGTGAACATGATCGGCTAGCATTAAAATGTCCATCACTTTCGAATTTCTCCGATTGTATTGTACGTATTGTTGGATTTAGATTATTTGAAAATGTATTTTCAATAATTTTCGTATCTAAATTCGATGGTGCAAAATTGAATTCCGGTTTTTCCGGTAATTTAACAATATCCTTGAATGGATCATTAATTTCATATTTTTCTTTATTCAAATCGACATGTTTGTAATCTTGTTTTATTATTGGGAATTGAAATTTCGATTTATCGATTTTTTGTAAATATTTAGATATATCTGGTATTGTTGGGAATGGTAATAATGGATTTTCCTCATTATCATCATCATCATCATCATCATCATCAGATTGTGTTTCAATAGGACCTAATTTAAATGGTATAGGACTTGTACGAATTCGTTCAATATCATTATCTAAAATTTTCGGATTTAATGTTAAATCCGGTATTGATGGAAATGGAGATGTTGATGATCGGACTATTTCCTCATCATTTTTCTCTTTATTATCAATCACCTCATTTTCTATAATTATTACTTCTGGATTTTGTTCTTCTATTGGATGATTTTCATCAGTTTCGATAGAATTATTATCTTGATAATCGGCATTGTTAATAGCAGAAGCAGAGCTTTGTTCTGATTGTGTACTGTGAGCTTTGGCGATGTTAGTGAAAGCTAGCTGGACATTGCCTAAGTTAATTATTTTGTTTTAGCTTTAATTTCAATAAAAATAAATGAAAGGAAACGTCCCAATTGCGATAAATTGAAATTTGACTATTGAATATCGAAAATTTGTTAGGCAATTGAAGAATTTCCCTTATAGAAATAAAGAAACATAATTTGACAGCCAATACTTACTGTATTGTTGTTGTTGTTGTTGTTTATTGCCAATCGTCGAATTCCATGATTGAGGTAGTTTCGGTTTATAAATATCCACATTACTGATACCTTTTTGTAAATTATCAACAATTTTATTAATACTATTCGAATTATATGCGGGATTATGTACGAAATTTTTTTGCTCATCCTGATGTCGCCAATTATCTAATTCATTATTTTTCATAGCTTGTTCATATGAATTAACAACTGGTGCTACATAATTGCCTTTCATTGGCCATACTGGTGGTAAATCTTGGAATGCAGCATCTACCGAACCAGTTTCCAATGCAGCATCCCATGGTGATTTCACCAATTTAACACGCGGACGTGTGAACTTCTCCTAATCAAACATCAATAAAAAATAATTAACTTATTTGAATTATAGCAATACGAAGAGCTGGAAATATTTAAAACAAGGTGGCTCATCAATTCCAACAAACCCGATCTGGGTCGTTTGATAGAACTCAAGTTTATTGATAAACAAATCGAATCCAGTGGATCCAGATTCAACTCTGATTTGGGAAAATCTCATTTCTGGTTCCGTTACATCAGTAATTTATCACGTAGGTGAGTTTTTATTTCTAATTTCAAAAACGATTGGTATGAATGAAGGAAAAACAATTTTTTTTTATTACCAATTGTTTTTGATAAAACTTAATGTAATGATAATAATAATAATAATGATAATAGCATACTTGAATTTCGTCCAATTTCTCTTTGTGTTGCATGCGTTGTGCTGTTTCCGGTAGATAACTTTGTGTTAATATTGGATTGATTGGTGGTAATGGCGATAGAATTGGTGTTGTTGGTATAATATCTGGTACTGTATTTGTTGTTGTACGTGTACCATTCGTCTCGCCAACTACCCATTTTTCAGATCTTTTACGTCGTTTAGCAAACAATTCAGCACCTTTGCCTTTTGGTGAATTTAAATCTTTAACAATTTCTAAACAAACATCAGGCGATAATGCCGGTTCTATATTATAACCTTGTTTTTTCAATGTATTTATATCTTGTATTTGACCATGTGGATTCATAACAAGCTTCAATGGGTCTTTGTTATTTTCAGTTGTTGTTGTTAACGTGTTGTATTCGGAACTGTTTTCAGAACGTAATCCTATCAATAAGAAGAAATTAAATTTAGATAGTAATGTAGATGTGTCCTATTAACATTTTTTTTATTTTTATCACTTTAAACTCTATTGACTTGCAAATTGTTGGCAATGGTAATAGATTTTTTTTTAATAGTTGTGACGACAACTATAATATATCTAAGGGTGTGTGTACATGGATTTCTAAAAAAAGCGCCTAAATAGTTTAAATGACTTGCAATTACCTTCACCTTCATGTACCCATTTGACTGATCGTTTTTTTCGATTAACATACATGGATTGACCTTTACTGCTTTGATTGCTGATATCGCTTAAAGAACTTGAGATTCGTTTCGCTAATTCGACTTGTTCCTCAACAGTTGGATGTAAACCTTTCGAATAGAATGCTGACGAAGCGAACATTTTACCTATGATTTTTTTTTTATTTTATTAAATGAGCTAATTTTTTTTTTTTTTTTTGGTGGAGCTTACGATTTTTTTTCGGTTGAATTTGTTCGCCATCAGCTGGTGTGAAGATTTTTTCTAAATCAATCGATTGCGTTAATGGTGTATTTTCATCCTAGAAATTTTTTTGTTGTATTAAAAAATAAATAGAGCTTTAAAATAATAATAATAATGATAGAGGTGGATTATTTTTGGCAAACTGTTGATATGAATGATGCGTTCTCGCTCACCAATTGTACTTTGAAAACTTTCTGTGTTAAATTTGTTAGAAATTCCTTTTTTTGTGGATCTTTACGATCGGACGGTTTGAAGCCACGTTCCGATTCAATCAATTCCGATATTGATTGATATGTTGAATAATTTCCGGATGTATTATTATCATCATCATCGACCATTTTCTTCAATAAACCCATTTTATTAGTTTTATTATTTATAGTCTGAAATTGAATCTTCACTTGATTTTAATTTTACGATTTGTTTATTTAGAAAAAACAATTTTTTTTTTAACGAGACAAGGAAAAAAAAACGAACTAGAGACGCAATAATAACAATTCCGGACACATTTAGTTTGGAAAATAAAATATTTTTAGACAATAACAACCAACCGAAATTAATTTTTTTAAATAGTTTTTATTGCTAATTTCATTATTTTAACTCTCTATTATTATTATCTTATTATTATTAGTATAGAACGACGTAATGCTCTCTTGTGGTGTTTAATAGTTGTAGTTGTTGTTATAACAAACACAAGTCTAGAAATAATCTGCTAGGAAATTATTATACAAGTCGTTGTGTTGTTTTGTTGTTGGTTGGGAATCTGGATATAGTCCAAAAATATCATCCAGTGTTTTGTTCACGATATATATATTTTTTTAATTTCATATTAAAGGCCGAAAAATGTTAGAAAATTATTTAGGGAAATCTCTAATAAAAGTTTTATACGACAAATAACTAATTAGTCAACCAAAATATGTTCATCGAAAAAAATACACACCTGATCATCATTGTTGAAATGTTGTTTCAAATCTTGCGTAATCTACAAAAAAAAACCAAAAAACAACAATTCCAAATCAAAATTTTTGATAAATCGTCTACCTGAGAAAAATTGATTTGATTCAAAGCATCAGGTGGTAGAGATTGTGGTCGTGGTTTATTAATATTATTATTATTATTATTTGGTAGTACTGATGGTAAATGTATCCAATTATCATTCTAGAAAATTCTGCATAGTTTTTTTGGATATTAATTGCTTTATAATAAATACAAACCTTCAATATGGTGGTTGTATCATCGAATCTACCATCATTTGTTTCTTTCAATTCTTTATCTTTTTCAGCATAATTATCTAGATCGTTGATGATTTCTTTTAATGAATTTTTAATATTTTCTTCTTTAATTTCGAAATTTTTATTATTATTTGTTGTTGTTAGTCCAGTTTGTTTTATTAATTCAATTGATTGTAACGCTTCGAATGGTTTTAATGGCTCAAATGGCTTCAATGGTTCAAACGGTTTCAATGGTTCGAATGGTTTGATCGGTTCTAATGGTTTATAAAACTCTAATTTTGTTGTTGTTGTTGTTGTTGTTGGATCATCCTGATTACAAGCAAAATATAAAAGGATTAGTGCTTCAAAATGTGACAATTTTTTGTTTGTTTTATATAATATTTTTATCTAAATTAAATCAAGCTATATAGAACTGAGTCTAATTATTATTGCAACATTTTGAAGCTCAGTTTGTTGTTTTCGATAATTATGATTATAATATAAACAAAACAGAAACGAAACAAAATTTGAAACACATTTATTGATATTTGGAAATAAACTTTATACAACATTCAAATGAAAGTAAAGACACAAAAAAAAAAAAATAGACAGAAAAAAAAAACAATCCAGAATCAGTTCTATATAACTTTTTGTAGAAGAAAAAAAATTGGTCTTTTACCATATCACACAATTATAATGATAATAATTAATAATATACCGCCATTTTGTAATTATTCATCTTTGGTTTTATTCGATTTAATTTATTAAGAAAAAAATTGTATTCAAAAAAAAAAAAATGTGTGTCTAAAAGAAGCGCAATTGTTTTGTTTTTTTTTGGAATTGTTCGATTACATAATATCAACATTCGTATTCGTATTCTTCAGTTTCTTCAACTTCCATTGAATAACTATGTGACGATGACATTTTTGTTACCTGTCGATTTCCAGTTACAGTTTTCTCAACACTTTGACTTTCTCCAACATTCAAACTACTTTTTATATTTTTACTAGCATTATCTTCAATTATTGATGTATTTGATGTACCTTCGAATGTTGCTTTTTTCTCCGACATC
Organism: Zonitis immaculata; assembly: GCA_037414775.1. Classification (NCBI taxonomy): domain Eukaryota; kingdom Metazoa; phylum Arthropoda; class Insecta; order Coleoptera; family Meloidae; genus Zonitis; species Zonitis immaculata. The sequence goes on from JAZBGX010000096.1 coordinate 29,447, forward strand.
TTTGTATGACCTAAATCTTTAGTTGTCTAAAATTTCAAAAAAAAAAAACAATTACTCAAGTATAATTTTTTTTTTAAATAATTAATTTACTTCAGATAGAGTTGTTTCTTCTGTCGTTTCCTGTTCGAATTGGCTATTTCCGGAATCGGCTATAGCTACTTGTTTATCCGACATGTTCCTATTTCTGGAAAGTTACAACAATAATAAATACTACTTTAGAAAAGAGAAGAAAATTTAATTAATTTTTAGTAATAATAAGAATATGTTTGTTTCGTGTTAAAAAGAGTTATAACGATATATAAACGGCATAAGTGTGTGTGTGTATCAATTTTTAAAACAACTGTCTATTTGGCATGATTCCAGTCTAGATTCAGCTCGACCATAAATAAAACTGGGTATAGTCTTTAAAATCACATCTACAAACTATTGAGAAATTAAAAGAAAAAAGCAAAAAAAACAATTATAATAATAATTGCAAACTAATTGTCAATAAATGATAATGATTGAAGATAAGACGCACAACGATTAACATTTATTAACTACCTGGATTTTATATTATCCTTTAATAATAATAATGGTATCAGGAAATTTTGTAAATTCTCCGGATTTCTATGGCGAAAAATAATTGAACGGGATTTTTTTTCCGTCCCCAATAATAATCAACAACTCACCCATCTAATAATAATTGGATAATATGGATATTTGTGAAGATTTTACCATAAATCGTTTGAAGTAAATCGAAAAAACTAGCAAACATTCTGACATAATTTACTCAGCACACAAACAAACACAATTAGATAATTAGATTGAAACTTAATATGTGATTATAACATTTTATATCTAATGTGCCAATTAAAGGGCATATGTTAATTAGGAAAAGGCGCATGTGCATCTGTATAAATAAATCGAATAATTGATTGCATTGATTTATTTGATTTTTTTTTTTTGCTTCTTGTATTTAATTTTTGTTGTTGTTGTTGTTGTTTGAACTGGCAATTGGCCATTATTTGTAAATTTCTCGACCACCAACATCGTTTCATTTTATTTTATTTTATTATTAATAGAATTATTCGAATTTCCTGTGCATCAGCCACAAAAAGAAAAATTTTAATTTTTACAAAAATTTATTTCGTTGCCAAAATTTCAATCGCGCATCATTCAACAAAAATGATTCCGACTAACTCCAATGCGGTTGTTTTATTCAGGAAATTTCAGCAATATACCTGCACGTCAAACAGGTGTTGTGCATTTTAGTCACGTTCCATCAATTATTATTACAATTAATTAAAATAAAACAAAAAAAGTTTAATTATTGGAATTGAAAGAAATAAGGCAATACTTACTTAAATTATTTTTTGTTTTTTGTTTCAATATTTGGAAATTTCAATGAAACTTTGTGGATTACTAAAATTAAAATAAAATGTCTGAAACAATTTTCTTGACTTAAGCAACAGCGTCGCGACGACTCTACTTTAGAAAAACGATCGACGCCGACCAAATCCGAATAATCCAGATACTTTTCTTATAATTCCTCTAAATTTAAATTTAGCAATTGAGCAACGCAATTATTTGAAAAAAAAAGAACCTAAAAAACTCATATTTTTAAATTTCGTTTTTCGAAAAATGGTGGAGGCGCCGGGCGATTTTTTTTGTAAAAATAGATATTTATTAACAAAACTAATAGCAATATTTACTAATTGATAACAATGAATATTAATAATTTCTTTGGCGTGGGTGTTATGAGATTATCTACTGTTTATTTTTAGACCATTTATGATAAGATTACGTTTGATAATAATAATAGAAAAACAAAAAAATTAGTCAAGGTTGTGTTGAATTATTTAGTGAATCAAAATGAATTGAGTTGATAATGATAATGGGACGAATCTTATATTCTGAACGAATCAACAGTGTTTTTTTCTAATTTTGTGTGTGCCAGTTAGTTGAGTGAATTGCCAATGATGCAATAGTCGAGATTAAAAAAAACAAACGAAAAAAAAATATATTCAATTTTTAAAAAATAAATTTTCACACAGATTATTCCTAAATGAATGTGAATGTTTTTTTTTTTTTATCTCTCGACAGTAATTTCAATAAAAACAACAACAGCAACAACAATAACAGATAGGAGACATTTTTATTTTTTTGTTTTTGAACTGTTGGGTCAAAAACGTGTATTTAATGAACAATAGAAAATCTATTTTCGCGTAGTTAATATTATTCACATTGAAATTTCCATTTGAAATATGGAAAAATGGAAAATTCTATGACATCAATTGAATGTTTATAGAAAAAACAAAAATTTAACTCTTATATTTATTTAATTATTTATCGACGATCGGTATAAGAGGGGGGCAAAAAAAATTTGTCAAGATTTCAATTTATATTAAACTTGTATCGGGGAAATTTTTCATCCTCCAATAACGTAATCAGATCCAATATCAATGATAAATAGATATATAAAGAAGTTTAACTTTATGGAAAATCATCTAGTTTGAAAGTGTTGACGCAACGATAACAATGATTCCTATTAATAATAATAATAATAGTGATGGTAATAGTAATAATGATAACGGTGCGCATCAAGAAGAGATCTTGAATGAAACCAGCGCACCATTGTTAACGTTTCCAACAACAATCACCAAACAACGCGCCCCATTTGAAAAAGCGCACACCTGTGGCAGTTTCTATGCCAAGTGTGGATGTAATAACAATACAAATAATAATAATAATAATAATGATAGATATAAGAATTTAACAACAAACCATCTACAATTTAGTTCCATCACTAAACGTGGATCAACACCAATTTTATTTAATAATTATACGAAAACTATTGATCCTACTAAACGATTATCGAGTCCGGAAATACGTCACAAAACTACCAATAATAATAATAATAATAATAATAATAATAAAAGTAGAGAAAATGTGTGTCTGCGACATCCTGAAATAACGTTAATTAATGATGATTTTTATAATGGCTTACGTAAGCCGAATTTAGATTACCATAAATATTCGGCGTTATGTTATAATCAGCAAAGTTTAAATAATAATAATAATAGATCGAAAAAGGACGAGGAAGAATTTAGGAAATTTCTAATCGATTTTGGTATTTATCCGAAAAATTCTATCATGGGTAATGGTGTAACGACAAATTTCCGACGATCATCATCATCAACATCGACATCATCAACAACATCGAAGAATTCATTGAATCGTTCAAACTATAATTCAATCAACAATACGAATGATATCGATGGAATGAAATTAACAATAAAATCATTAAATCAACAATTGGATGATTTACAACAAAAATATGATTGTTGTAAGAAAGATTTATTAATAATGGAACAACAATTGGTAATTAGAGAGAATGAAGTTGTTAAATTACAAAGAGAAGTCCATCAACTTAAAGTCAGTATAAATATTTTATTATTATTATTATTATTTGTTATAAGAACAACAAATCAATAATTTGAATATCTATATTATTCCAAATTGTTGATTATTATCGAAATTATTCGAGTCTATACTATATATAGCGATCTCAATTTAGACGTGTTGCGTGTTGATATTGCGACTATATATATTCACCCATTCAAGTTTTTTAATTAATAAAAATAAATATAAATAAAATTGAATGAATATTAGTTTGTGCAAAATATTATCTTGAAATAGATTTATAATAAATGGAATTTGAGTCTAATTGTCTCGTTATTTTATGTCTACTGTATATTGTATTTGATAAATGATAATGATGATATTTTTCTTTAACACAATCATCAATTCTAAATTCGTATATGTACATAATTCATGTAACTCTCAACTATACACGTCAATTCAAAAACGATGTCTCAATATCTAATTTGTATTTGGCGAAATTTCCAGTAGCTCAGGATTCTCTCAAGGCTCAGAATTTTGGATTCGTTCTTATTGTATTGTTTTCAGCTCTTGTATTTTCTCTATAATTTTTTTTCTGTGAAGATTTGAGACGATTTTCAGGAATTTTTAATCGACTCACCACTACACGAAAATCTCCCAATCAACAATCTGAATCTACAAAGAGAAGTTTGTCTTTAATTTTTGTATAAAAGTTTTTGCAGAAATTCAGGAAATTTGCTCAGTTGTTCAGATATCTGATGGTTTAGAATTTGGAATCGGCTCTATTATTCCATTTTCAGCTATTCTTGATTTTGTATCCATTGAAACTCTTCGAAAATTGCTCTAATATAAGATAGAAGACTCTGGTAGATGTTCAGAAATACGTAACTACAAATAAATGCTCAAAAACTGTATTTCTATTACTATTGGCTCAGATTCTTCAATTTCTCTTCTGTCCTAGAAATTTTTTCAAATATCTTCATTTCAAATGCTCAATAGATTTTGCGGCAAGCTCAGTTTTGACTCATAGCAAGATGAGTCATCACTTTGTGCAACTCTCAATTAAGAATCAAAACTATCACGATTGCTCTTGTTTATATTTATCCCTTGGTTTAGCGAAATTTTCTTGCAAGTGAACACTCTGTAACTCTTTTTTTTTTTCGTATCAACATCAATCTGTTTCATTTCTCTTCAATTTCCCAGCTTCCAATATAATTCATCGTGCAGAATCTCAGTTTTGTTGCGAAGCTTTGAAATTTACGATATATTTTTGGAAAATTGTTGGTCAAAAGCTAACTCTCAGGCTTTCGTTGAAGCTCATTATTGAGACTAAAAAACTGCTTTATTGACTCAGTTTGAATCAAATGCTTATCCTTTATTGTTCTATTTTTGTTAAGTACTCGATCGATTCTCGGATACTGTCCTTGAAGATTTTGACAAGTCTCATTAAACCGTTGCCTAAAATTGATGGCATATTCTAGTAATTTACTCTTTTTTGTTTTGTTTTTGTTTTAGAGTGTTTTGCAACAAACAACCGCAACAACATTGAATCATGATGGTGATATTTTGTCAAGTCTCCAAGAACAGCATGCTATGCCGAATCGATCCCACCAACAAATCCAAAATAAAAAACAAGGTGTATCAGCTGAATCTAGTGAATTTTCAGGTCAAGCCAGTGATATAACAATAATTAAATACGACAAAGATTTTCGGTAATTGATTATTTTTACCAACAAAAAAAAAAATGATCTATATCTATTTTTCTATAAGATCGAAACAATTGATCAAAGAAGCAATAATGGACAATAATTTTTTGAAGAATCTCGATAATTCACAAGTACGTGAAATTGTCGATTGTATGTATCAAAAATCATACGATGCCGGTAATTATGTTATACGTGAAGGTGAAGCTGGTGCCCATCTATTTGTATCAGCTGATGGTGAATTTGATGTGATTAAAGATAAGAAAATTTTGGGTCGTTTAACACCAGGCAAAGCATTTGGTGAATTGGCGATACTCTATAATTGTACACGAACAGCCTCAATCCGAGGTAATCCATCACCAACTATCACTACCACCAAAAGACAATAAAAATAGGATTTTTCCAAATTTTTTAGCAATTGTTGATTCGAAAGTATGGGTTTTGGATCGGAGAATTTTCCAACAAATCATGATGCGTACAGGCCTACAACGATTACAAGACAATATAAATTCATTACGATCAGTACCATTATTGAGGAATTTAAGTAATGAATGGTTGGCGAAAATTGCCGATGTTCTAGAAATGGTATAAGATTGTTTCAATTTCATTTGTTTCTTGATTAATATTATTATTATTTTTTTAATTAATATAGGAATTTTATCCGGCTGGTGCTTATATTATCCGTCAAGGTGCTAATGGTGATAGTTTTTTTATAATCAATAATGGTTCAGTTAAAGTTACACAACGTAAATTAAATTCTGATAATAATGGTAATGAAGAAGAACAAGAAATTCGAATTTTGACAAAAGGCGATTATTTCGGTGAACAAGCTTTATTGAAAGACGATAATCGTACAGCTAATATTATTGCAATGGAACCAGGTGTTGAATGTTTAACATTAGATCGGGAATCATTTAAACAATTAATTGGTGATTTGAGTGAAATTAAAGAGAAAGATTATAATGATCGTCCGAAACAATTAATACCAATGAATTTGACTGATGATAATGATCTAAAAGGTTAAGTTGGGCATTTTTTTATGTTCAGTATCGGTTATTTGGAATTACAAGGACATGCAACAGTCGGTAATGTGGTAGTGAAGTAGTCCAGCCCATGTCCTTCCAATTTCGAATACATCAAACTATAGGAGATTCATATTTCACAGAGAGCGAGAATGGGCAGAGTCAACCTGACATCTGTTGTGTTTTAAAATAGTTACCGCTATGAGGTATACAGTGTGGAAGTCTTAAGGAGTTAGCTCCGCCCATGCTCTCTCAAATATGAATCGTCAATAGTTTATATGATTGCGTAACGTGTTTTTTTTTTTTAAATAGAATTTGACAATATAAAATTGGATGATTTAGAAGTGATCGCTACATTAGGTGTTGGTGGTTTTGGTCGTGTCGAATTAGTCCAATACATTCACAATCCTGTAATGACATTTGCATTGAAATGCTTAAAAAAACAACATATCGTCGATACACAACAACAAGAACATATATTTAATGAGAAAACAATAATGAGTAGTTGTCGTAGTCGTTTCATTTGTCGGTAAATCGTATAATCCGTTAATCGATATTTATTGATTGATTTATTTCTATATAGGCTTTATAAAACTTTTAAAGATTCCAAATATGTTTATATGTTATTGGAGGCATGTTTAGGTGGTGAAGTATGGACAATTTTACGTGATCGTGGTTGTTTCGATGAGAATACAACAAGATTTATAACCGGTTGTGTATTGGAAGCGTTCGATTATTTACATACAAGAAATATAATTTATCGTGATCTAAAACCGGAAAATTTATTACTAAACCATAATGGTTATATAAAATTAGTGGATTTTGGTTTTTCGAAAAATTTAGATAATAGTAGTAATAAAACATGGACATTTTGTGGTACACCAGAATATGTAGCACCGGAAACTATATTAAATAAAGGACATGACCGGGCTGTTGATTATTGGGCATTAGGTATATTAATGTACGAATTATTAAGTGGCAGGTAATTTTTTTATCAGCAATTACCAATTCAATTTGTCGATAATAATACTGATATGTTGTTGTATATAGTCCACCATTTACAGCTTCAGATCCTATGAAAACATATAATTTAATATTGAAAGGTATCGATATGGTTGATTTTACTAAACATAATATTGGACGTTGTGCACAAAGTTTAATTAAGAAACTATGCCGTGATTCACCATCGGAACGTTTAGGCTACCATAAAGATGGAATTCAGGATATCAAAAAACATAAGTAAAAATATCTTGTATTTCAAGAAAAAAAAATTGATTGTCCCAGTTCGGAATCGAACCTACGACTCTCTGTATTATACTACATAAGTAGTCGAGTAATGTTATTTGAGGTTGGACATACGTTAATAGATGGTTCGAATCCGAGCTGCGACAGTGAACTTTTTTTTTTTGGTATTTTCTTCAATTATTTACTAATGAAAATATGTTGTTCTCCAGATGGTTTCAAGGTTTCGATTGGGATGGTTTGATTTCTGGTACGTTACCAGCACCAATACAGCCTATAATTAAAACACCATGTGATACATCAAATTTCGATTGTTTTACAAAAGATAACGATATACCACCTGATGAATTATCAAATTGGGATGCCGATTTCTGATATATAAATTTCTATTTAATATTTTTATATCAATTATTATTATAATTGTAATGACCGTTTGTGTTAAAAAACAGTTGCCAAACATTAAATAAATTTATTACAAAATAATCGAAATTCTATGAATTCACACTTGTATAGGTTATTCGGAATTGAGAGGACATCCCTAATTTGGCAACATTGTTTTTGTTGATCTTTACTGGGTTGTTATCTTTTATTAAGTGTCCCTTCCTGACCATGAACTTGAGACTGGGCCTTGAATGCTTTCCCTCCTCTGTCTGCAATAATGCAGCCTATACCTACGATTATAGGGAGTTTTTTTCCTAATTTCCGAGTCTAGAATCATAGTGTCCCACAATTTCTGGCCATCCTCTATATGTGTATTCTTCCAATTTATAGCGTTAGAAACATTTGATAATTACAAAGCCTTCTATGACTGTTAATTATCCTAATAAACAAAAAAATAGAAAAGTACAGCTGTTACAAAAATTAAATACTTATATAAAATATTTATTGCTTTTGTTTTTATAGCGCACATGCGGAAAAATTTTCAAATATCCGAGTAATCAAATTTAAAATATTCGAAATATGTTGAACATTTTCGGGAAAATTCCTACAAGAAAATAAAAATAAAAACAAATTATTCGAGTTTTTCTAGTTCGACGATAAATATAATTATTGTTATTTTCTTATCATTACTATATATTTTTTTTTAAAGAAAATATTGGGAAAGACGCATGTGCAACCTACATTTGTTTACCTGTAATACAGGTGGGTCACATTAATTTTCTTTATATATCATTGTTACTATCACCCAAACCCATATGGGTGGCTTTTTTTATTTTTTTGTTTTGTTTTGTTAGCCCCGTTATAATAATCGCGAAATAGTTGTGGTTAGTTATTAATTATTATTAATTAATATAAAAAAAATTGCTATTATCGTTGAATCTATCGAAAATTTTTGAAAAACGTAAATACAAGGAAAATTATACAGCTCGAATAATAATGACACAGTAAATACAATTTTATGATTTCGGTTTGCAAAAAAATATATTGTGTATATAAAAATAGAGGCACCTCAAGCTTATTTTTGCTAACCAATTTTCCACGAAAATAGAAATTATCACTATATTGCGTTTGAGTGTGAATTTTGCACTTTTGGGCTTTCTTCTTTCTATTAACATTATAATTATTATACTTGAATTAAACTATTATTATTTCTTTTGTAAATAAATAATTCTTATCAATAATTGCTTTTTCTTCTACTAAATAATAATCGAAAAAAAATAATTATCACAGTTATTTTTTTGTTGTAGTAATGTTTAAACAAATAAAACCTAGTTTATTATTATTTTTATCGTTGAAATATTCGAAATTTACCAGAATTGATTTTCTTTTCTTAGAATCAATAGCTCATAGCTCAATTTCCTTTGCCAATATTCCAACATTTACGTCATTCGCAAATTTCGTAGGAAAACCTAAAAACGACAACAAAATTTTCATTTAAATTATTTGGATGATAAAAGAAAAAAAATTGAAATTAATAAAATAAGGCACTCCTATTTACAACCGCTCCTTTTCACTATTTTTACAATTTTGCACAATTATTTTTATAATTATTATTATTATTATTACAGTGGTTCCAAACAAAATCAAACGGACAAGAATCGATATTTACCAAATGATAATAATAATAATAATAATGATAATGATGGGTTGAAATCGGATTTAAAAGGTCTACCATGGATGTCGGCAGCATCAAAAAATTACATTACATTCCCAATACCAACGCATGATTATAATTATGTTGAAACATTGAAAATATCGAAACGTTCCAATCATAGGTAAGTTTAATTAATTGATTGTAACACAGAAGAATTGGGTGTTAATTCAAAAATTGACTGTGTCGCCCTTCAATAAAATGCGAGACTTTTCCTTAATAATGCGAAAAATCAATACTTATACAGAAAATTAAAGATTATAAGCATGTGGGTGGCTTCATTGATTAAACTGTCTCAATTATTATTACTCTCCTCCCATTGTTACAATTTAGAATTAATTTAATTTAAAATAATAATAAATTGAATTAATAATTGGATTATTCAAAAATCGAAATATATATTCTCAGGAAAATAATAATAATAATAATAATGCGAGCATGCGCTTATTAGAAAATAGTTTTTCCGGCGTCATGACGGCACTATTATTATTATTATTATTATTATTCATACAATCGTCATTAAATAAGTTATAATCAAGTCTCGCCTGAAAATCCGGGAAAACCTAACCTCCATTTTTATCAACAAAAAAAAAATCCAATTATACCTCCATCGAATAAAGATGATTTCTTTCAATTATCATTATTTAATTATAATTAATGATTTTAATAATAATAATGATGATAATGATGATGATGCGTAAAAGTGGGCAATTTTATCCAGAAAATCATGATGCGACTACAATTGATTGTTGTTGAAACCGGGGAAAAGTGGCGCCGGGCGCTTCTAAGGTAAGCTGAAATATACAAAATAATAATAATTTATTATTATTATTATTATTACTATTATTAATATAAATCACGAATAAATAAGATAAATTGATGTATTTACCTAAATTCATCATTCGTTTTATCGGTGTTATGTTCTAAATTTATCAACGACCTAGCTAATTTATGATTGTAACAAATGGCATAATGTATTCTTCCAATTGTAAGTTGATTTTCTTTTTCTTTTTCTTTTCGAGAAAACATTAAAACTCAATTAACTATAAAATAAAACATAATATTTCTATTATTATTATTTTTATAAAAATAATCTAATTTGAAAAAAGTTAGGTTACATTCGTTCGTTCGTTCGTTCGCTGTTCGGCTCGATGTTCGTTCGTTCGTTTGCTAAATCCATATTTCTTATTATTTAACAATTATATATCAATTATTAATAATTAATAATTATTTACCGTTATTTATAATTTCATTTATTATTATTATTGTTTGTAAATCTTGCAAAATAGATAGATTATAGTCTACTATAATAGACCTTTTCATCCCTGAAAATATTTATTGCGCATGCGTCAATTTTCGCCATGTTTTTCGGACAGTTTATACATATATAAGAAAGATGAATTTATTATATAAGTTTTCCAAAGTCTTGCTTCAAATTTCGTCGAAAACTTATTAAATCAACAATTAAACGTGATTTTAAAACAAATAGTCAACATATTATTGAAATGGATCAATATGGTACATTGCATTTGAAGCTTTTAATATTAACACATGACGATATATATTCGAGTTATTGTTGATTGTATAGAATTGTTTTGCCAATAACGGTCAAACTTTGAACATCACCGGAATTGATACTCATATGAAGCTCATACAACATTGAAAGTTTTAATTGGATATCACTCAAAAGGATGTGCTAGGCTTTTATAACAGATGCTTGGCATCACTCTGAATGACCGGATAAGAAAAGAAGAAGTGCGTAGAATATCTCGAGTTGAGGATGTTGCGGGCTAAAAGGGAAATGAGCAGGCCATTTTGCCAGGATGCAAGATAACCGATAGACAAATAGAATCCTGTAGTGGCGACTGAGAGCAGATGAAGCGACGACATCAAGATAATTCAGACAAATCGGGTAGCAATAACTGTTTAAAACAGAAGAAACTGGATAAATTTCGAGAAGGTCTATGTCTAGTAGTGGTCGAGACAGAGCTGAATGATGACGATAATCGATAATGATTTGATATTAGCAAACCGAGGCTTCCACAGTTGATGATATAAATAGAAAAATGAATAACTTTGTGTATTTCCAATATCATTGGAATAAAAAATTCAGAGGATCAAAAACTGTCCGAAAAACTTTCATATTCCCGAACATTCATCGAAACGTCACGCTTGCTCTCTCTATAATTGATGAAAAAGTCTATTCGAATTTAATGAATAATTATGCTTTATCATTAATTAGAATAGTTAATTATTCCATTTGGAAATACAGTCGACAATAATTCTGGTTAAAGTTTATCGAATAAATTATATACTATTGTTGTTTTTTTTTTCACAAATATTTTTGTTGCAATAATAAAATAGCAAATGGCTAAATATAAACAATTAGATGACTCAAGGTATGTAATTTATTATTTCTATAAAAATAATAATAATAAAATAGAAATTTATTGTATAGCCTTGGTGTTGTGCATTTTCTTTTTTAATTCGTTTAAATAAATAGAATTTTGCAAATGATTTTAGGTCAAAAATATTCGCCTTGACCATCAATCAACACAACACAATATTTTATTACTTTTTTTTCCATTTAAAACTGTTTTATTCCACTATCAAATTTTATATTATAAATAATTTTTATCTCGCTGCTTTTATTTTTCTGTACACATAATTTACGTCAAATCATTCGAATTTTAATTCCGGTTGAATGTCCCTTGTCCCCCTATATTATTATTATAAATAATAATGATAATAATTTCCGATTTGTCGGATCTATATGATTCATTATATTAAAAAAAAGGAAGAAAATACGTCATGATGTTATTACCAGAACCAGCATCATTTCTATTGATAACTGATGATAACAAGGTGAGCCAGTTTATCCAAAATTTAGCTCATTTTTTTTTCTATATTCTATGTGTAATATTTTTTTATGATCCATAAAATTTTAAATACAAATAATCGAACATAAACAATTTACCGTTTCGAATATAGTGGGGATCGTTATATTATTAACAATAAGATTGATACTTTATTCACACCACAAAAAAAAAAAAGATCGCAACTCCCATCAATTACCGAAATCAGTTTTCCTTATTGTTATTATTATTATTATTATTGGAAAATTCAGTAGAATGTAGTTTAGATTTAATCGAAATAAAAGTTGTTGTGTCGTGTTTGTGTTGTTGTTGGAAATTAAACTAAAATGGTAGTTTCAAGTATTTCGGAATATCTTGATAATAATATTATTGAAAATAACGAACAACACGATAATAATGCAATAGAGTGAGTTATTATTATTATTATTATTATTCTATAGATTTATAATATATTGGAAATTTTGCACGAAATTTACATAATTTTAGATACCTATTTATGAATTATCTAACACTCGTTTCAAGGTTATTATCATTATTATTATA
>JAZBGX010000097.1:4641-19232 GCA_037414775.1 Zonitis immaculata
ACCAGGACCGCCACCACCACCACCTGGAATGTTTCGACGAGGTGGTGGACCACCGAATCGAAATCGTAAATATCAATTCAAATCTACACAAAAAGGTAAAATTGGTAAAAGGAGAAAATCAACAATTAAAAATATGGATTTATCGAAACCATGGGTGACCGAATTGATTAAAGAAGAATTCAAAAAGAAAAATGAATTATTGACAACAGCAAGAAATAGCCAAAGTAAACAAGATTGGGCGACATACAGAGGCCAAAGGGAGAAATGTAATCAAATATATCATGCTGCTGAAATGGAATTCATTGGGCAGCAGGAGGTGCGTATCCCTCAGCTATTGCCCGCAACTAATTTTGCGCGAATATCAGCACCTATTGATTATACAGCAGACGTTCATTTATAGGTATTCTTTATGTACTGACACTTAACATTTTTATCCCTGGTGTTCTTACAATTGATACACAAATGCGGGCAAGCCTCAAATCAATGCCATAAAATGATCCATATCAATACTTGTTTGTCCCTAATTAGAATTATTCTATCAATAAAAATTTTCTTGAAGTTATAGATGAGGTTTGCCTTTTGTGTGAAAATTTAAAGTTTGGACCAGAACATTGTTTTTGCACTACTATCAATAAATTTTCTTTATAGAAATTTGAAAAACAGAAAAAATTCAAGTGTCTAAAATCTATTATTGGGTCTCTTTACAGGATGATAGCAAAAAAGTAACCGAGGTAGAGACGGCCAAAAATTTAGAGACTCAAACTAATAATGAAACGTCTCAGCCGTCCACTGAGACCACAAATACTGAAGTTGCTACAATAACTACATAAAAGTTGAATATATACCAACACAGCCGATATTTAAAACTAATTGGCACCGAATATTATTACTATTATTATTATTATTATTATTAATTGAATTTAAAATTTTAGACAAACAAACAAAAAGTAGTAACCATTTTTCTGTTTCTTTTCTTTAAATCTAAAAAGGATCTTAATTTTATTTTAATTTTCGATACGAAGTTGTAATTAAGAAAGAAAAAAAACTTCGTACAATTGTTTGAGAACTAATTTATTTGCTTGCTGTTAAATTTTGTGATTCGTTAATTATTTTTGTTTCAAATAGATTATCTTGAATTATAGATGCTGGTTTAAATCTAATAAATTTGTAACAATAGATTCGTGTTGAAATAAAAATTGTTTGTCGATAATATTCTAAAAATTTATTTATACGTAATTTAAAATTACAACCATCCCCGTCAATAAATCGATACATTATTTAAAAAAATAAAAGTAAGCTTTATTGAAGGGTTTGGTTATTTAAATTGAAATATTGTTAAATATACCAAATTGTAAATTTGTTTATTATTTAATAAGAATTAGAGAAGTTTCAATGTTGAAATGATTTGATCGAAAAGTAAATTGTGTTAATTTTACAGTGTTTATCAGTTTTAAATTTTATTGGATTTTTTATTAAAAAAAAAAATTCAACAAGAAACTCAAATGTTTTCTTGCAAAACGAGGATTGAAACCCGTAAGTCATTTTTTCATTTAATTCAAACAATTTTCTTTTTTTTTGTTGTTGAAAAAAAATCAAAATAAATGTTAACAGCAACTTCATAGATTTGCCAAATTTTTTCCTTTCAACTAAAATCTATCAAATCCATTTTTAGAATCGTAATTTTCCACTATGATAATAATAGGTTTTTTCTTGTTTTTTAGGGTGATTTACAGATGATTGAACACGAAAGTGATGGTTTCGATGGAATAGAAGAGGAAGAAATGGATTGTGAAGAAGAAGAGGAATATAGTAATGATGAAAATAACGAATTTTCCAATTTCTGCGATGATTCTAATCAATTTCTAGATAATAATAATAATTTTTATTGTGAATTATGTGATAAATATTTTTCAACGAACAATTTCTATAATCAACATATAATAAAACATCGTATTTGTGGTATTGATGATTGTCAATTTATTGGTGATAATGAAATTGTCGAAAAACATATAGAAAATCAACATTTAAATGGTTTATATGATAAAATACGTAAATTGAATACACCAGAAGATATTGAAAAATGGATAGAAGAAAGACGTTTAAAACATCCATCGAATAAAGTAAATTTGATAAAACGTTATGAAGCTGATAAAGAACGTTATCAGCGTGGTGAGAAATTGAAACCGAAAAACGAACGTTTCAATCGCAACAAAACTAAACGTAAGTTTATTAATTACAAGAAAAAAAAACAATGTATTATTGAAAATAAATAAATATTTTAGTTGTTAAACGAAATTTGAAGAGAAAACCAAAGAGACAACAAGAAAATTCCAATTCGAATCAACAAAATAAATCGGTAATTGACGAAAAATGCGATTGGAACGGAACTATGTTTCCTTTTCGTGGAACTCAACAACTCTACAACGACGACATTGAGGAGAATTTTAGTGAAATTGAAGAGAATAAAACTGATATAAATAGTGCATTAGGAGCAATTATGGGTGCCTATTTATCTGATAATAGTAATGATAATGATGGTAATAGTTGTACAGATGATGATGATTGTGATAATAATGAAGCGCCGATTGAAGCAAAAATTCATAAACAAATCGATAAAATTGAAACAGATCATCCGAAAATCGATCAAAAAATGCCGAATAAACGAAAAAAGAAAGATAAAATTGTATCGAATCAAATTAAATCAAAGACTAAAGGATTGCTTAATGTAAAATTTGTAAAAAAACCACGAACTCTCTTGGAACAATTATTACAAGATGAAATTCGACATGAACGCAATATTTTATTGCAATGTGTAAAATATGTAGTTGAAAATGATTTTTTTAGAAACGATTCGTAATTGTACGAAAATAAATTTCGGTAGAGATAAATCATGAGACAATTCTTAAAATAATTTGACAAAAAAAAAACCAACTAGGATTTTCAAGAGTGGAATTTTTCCAGAAGTAAATGGAAACGAATGTTTTTCAAAAAACAATACATTTATTCAATCATCTATCCATTTATAGTTATAATCTTCCGTTCTAATTTATTTCTAATACTTAATATAAAAATACAAAGAACGAATTGCAAGAAGCAATCCTTTGATTGTTCCATTTCTGGTAGAAGTATCTATCAAAACCTATAATTAAAAAAAAAAACACATCTGGTTAACTAATATAATCGATAATTTAGCAATAGATTATAATGGAAACGAGTTGAATTTCTAATCTAATTTTAGCTACATATGCCAATCAAGATTTATAGCAACTGTAAAAACAAAAAGCTTCCTATGGAATATGATACTAATTAGAATAAACTTACGTTTTGATGGTTATTTATTTATTTTTTTGTTCTAAATTTATTCTATGGTGAAATTCCTGCATATAAAATCCATAAAGCTACCAATAGTGCTATTAATATTAGAAATGTTGTAAGAAGGTTTCCAGTTTCGTTTACTGATGGTGGCATTTCAAACGACAATCCTATGGAAAAACTGTTTGATTAGAATTGGAAACAATGGAATTCCATTATGGGACAATTTGAGATGATAAAATCCAATTAACGGATTGATACATTTTTTTTTTGTACATATTTCAAAGAAATATTGAGATGTTTAGAAAATAATTTGATGAATTTCGTATAAAAATAAATTAATGTGTTTTGGAATTTGTCCAAAATATTATTATTGGGCGGATGATCTCGATTTAATATTTTTTCCGAATTTTTTTTTTATGAGGCAAATTCTGCGGAAACACTCAAGATATTTATTATATATTATAAAAATATATTTGCAAGTATCTCATATATTTCATCTACTTTTCGAAAAATGTAAAATGTAAAAAAATTGTTGCAGGCACTTTTTGAATGGTGTAACATTGAGAGAAAATTTTGCAACTTACCTTTATAGAAGAATTTCAGGAGAGATCTGTTTGGTTTTACAGTTAGTTATGTTATGTCCTCCACTTTTCTGTAGGAGAATCGAAAATTTTATTCAAACAGCTATAGTAACATAATGACGTAGTGACACTGGGGGGGTGGGAGGTTACATCTCCATCCGAACCGTAAACAGTTTCCCAAATATTTTCATGTTTACTATTTATTGGAAATTTCTAGTTGTGACCGTCCAATATTAAATATTTCTAATAAAAAACTACAACGACAAATGCAATCTAAACAATATCCGTTGTAGTTGGTAGCATAATTTATGTTATGGGACATTGGTAGTAATATTCATTCAATAATAGACCATGGTCTAAAAGTCTAAAGTAATAATTGTTTGGCATTCATGATAAATCACCTATCTAAACTAAATGAATCGTCAATCAATCTTGTCCAAAAGTCGCATCTTCATTAAGAGGCAGATCATTATTACGTAAAATTTTTGTTAGAGAATCGATTGATTTTTTTTTATTGATTTGAATTTGTAAAAAAATACGTTATAAAATTGAAATGATTGAGGAAATTCGTGTTTTTTTCATCTAGGAAAAAATAAAATAAAATTGGCTTTTCGCCAAAATATATTAATCTAAAATCGATTAAATGAAAAACGTTATTGTTGATGAAATGTGAAAATTTTCCTGAAATTGTTGATTAACATATCCATAAAATTCTGCGAATATATACGATATAAACAATAAAATTTGGCAAAAAGTTCTAACAAGTTTTTTTGACTCTCCAAAGTTGTTGACTTTATGTGTTAATTTATTATAGATGAATATTTTTTTAGTTTTATTTCTAGATATTTTCTAAATTATTTATGCAAAGTAATGGTTCGTATAGTATAGGCGACATTAAAAAATAATAATAATATAGCGCAGTAGATTTATTTTTAGTGAAAATATGTAAAAATAAGTTTTCAATTGCTAGTGCCATCAAACATACAAACAGCTAATAATAAATTTCTTCTAGTAAAATGAAGACTTATAATTGGTGACTGTTTCGTAGCGAAACTTCTTAATAAATAATCATCACCATTACGAACATCGGGATTATGTGATACATTCACTTCTTCCGAACTAATATCTTCTGTTAATTTTGTAAAATCCCACAATTTCATTTGACAATCTAAACCGCCCGATACTAAAATATTACCACAACGACTAAATATCAATGAATGTATTGGTTTTTCATGTCCTAATAATTCAGCAACTAAATGACCATGCGATAAATCCCATATTAATACTCTACTATCAACACCAGCTGATGCCAAAAATCTTCCACATACACTAAATGCCAATGACATTATTGGTGATTTATGGCCAGTCATTAGACGTACATGATTTCCAGTTGTACAATCCCATAAACATACGCGACGATCACTTGAACCGGTTGCCACATAGTTCGAATTCGGATGGAATTGGACACACTGCAAAATCGAAAAATTATCATTCAAGAAAAAATCGTGCCACAGGCAATTCAGACTTCCTGGATTATTTGTATATCGTCTATTTTAATTCTACGCAAAAACAGCGGAAGTTCAATTATTTTTTTTTTTTTAAAAAAGCTCCAGCATGCCAAAAATGAAATTAGGTCGAGGATTAAATTGAGAATTTTAAGAAAAGTTTTACTTACATCAACATCTGAAAAATGTCCAGCAAATAATCGTAAAGGTTGATAATGATCTGTTGCCCATAAACGTGCTGTTTTATCATATGATGATGATGCAAAATAATAGCCTAATGGTGAAAATTTAACATCCCATACAGGAAACATATGACCTTTATAAACAACTAAACATGTCCAAATTTGTAAACTCCATAATCTAATTGTTGTATCTTCTGAACAACTCAACAATAATGTACGATCTGGTGAAAATGATACCGAATATACCGGACCGGAATGACCGTAAAGAGAACGCGAACTCTCCCCTGAACGTTCATCCATCATCCTTACCTAAAAACAAACAAAACATCCAATGTTTATCTAAAAACAATATTCCAAAAAAAAAAAACATACTAAAACATCATCGGCTTCAATATTGACATCTTGTAATTGTTCAGCTGATTTCATAGCTTTCAATTTTTGCGGAACTAAAGTCCAAACTTTAACAATAGAATCATTAAAACCGACCGCCAACATACTGGAATCTTCCGTTATTTCAGCACAAGTCACCCTAAAATTCCCTCATTAATTATCGAAAAATGTATGCAAAAATATTGAAATTACGTATGATTAGCATTTAAAAGTGTGTAACAACAACAAGATGGTAACGATTCAGGTCCTAAATTTACACGTTTCGACGCTTCACGGTATGCTTTCAATTTCTCCAACTTATCATTATCTTTCCTACAAATAAAATAACCCAATATACATATTTTTAATTTAATCAAAAACTAAAAAGCTTACAAATCTGGCACCGGAATTCGATCTGATGGTGGAGCATTCGGATCAGATTTGGTTTTTTTCGAAAACAACGGATCTTTTTTCGCTTTCTTCTTTTTCGGTTTATCCGGATTATCTTGATCGCCGGTATCTTCTTCATCTTCAACAGGTGCAGCTAATGATTGTATATCAGGTGCTTTTGGTATACCATAATAAACTTTTGTTTTATTATCTTGACGTTTAGCTTCACCACCAACAGCACCGGATGTAGCATCTATTTGGCTTTTATTACGAGCAACACCTTCATACATATCAAAATATAAATGTTCTTGTATTATATTTAATAAAACTGATGCTTTTTTCTCGTTCAAATGTCGTTTCAATAACGATAATGTATCTCTTGACATACGTATAATAAACTGATTTGATTTAAATGTATCCGCTAATTCATTGCCATTCATATGGTCACGTTTAGTAACTAATGCTAATTTTTTTAAATCTTCTCTATAATAGAAATCTTGTTCAGGACCGAAACGTTTCATTAAATTTATCGCTTTTTCTGTATGTCCATTATAAACTAATTCTAAATACATATGAACAAGTACTGGATATAAAATCATTCCTAATTCGTGCTTGAATACGTCCAAAGAGTTTTCAACGAACCGTTTGAGTTCTATATAGGATTCTTCGTAAGTTTCAGGATCACCATCGCTTTTATAGCCGGTGAGGACACTACTAACATCCGAATTTTGCTGTAGTGAACTATCTTCGATATTAGTGGATAAATTAGCTTCTTTACGTAATAATTCTTCAGTTCCCTGTGAATTTTCTTAATATATAGACAAAAACAATTACTTTTAATTCTAGCCAACTTACTTTGAGGTTATATTTTTTCAAAACTTGTAATACAGCCGCTATTTGCGATTTATCAATATTTTCAGAGCTCATCTTTAAAATAATTATAAATCGAATTCCCACAGCAGAAGAAATTTTTTTTAATTCTTAATTATTAGATATTTATTAAACAAAGAAAAAAAACAAAACAAACGAATAACAACAATGCTGCATTGCCGTGACATTAGCATCAACAATGGCACCAATAATTGGTAACAATTCCAACAATCACCATACCCGTTCCGAAAATAATAAATATTATCAGAAATATCAATTTTATCGTCAGTTTAATGCTTTATTGCTAATATTTTCTATTTCAATTCTTACTTTTTATGTTTTTTTGTTGTTTAATTGATTGATAACGAATAATTTCTGTATAAATCTAGGGTTTTTATTTGTTATATTTGAAGTTATCAGTACTTTTTTCTCTAACCGCGTAACCGCCACAATTGCTAGAGTTATCGCCATAATTAAGTTTTCCTATTGAGAACTATCGTTTTTTTTATTAGAATTAATCAAGTAAGCTAATTAGTAATTGATTAGTCAGTTAATTATGATTTAATATGCCATATATTTTTAGGTTTTTCTTGTATAGAAATTGATGAATTTCTAGTACCTATATTGTTGTATACTTCACTTGTTTATCAAACTAATTCTTTAGATATGGCAAAGAAACGTGTTGTTGAGAGTGAAAGCGAAGAAGAATATTCAGTTGAGAAAATTCTCGATCGACGTGTAGTCAATGGTAAAGTAGAATATTTTCTGAAATGGAAAGGTTATTCAGAAGAAGATAATACATGGGAACCGGAAGAAAATCTCGATTGTCCCGATTTAATAGCCGAATTTGAAAAGACTAGAAAAGCTAAAAAGTCGAATAGTGGTGGTAGTAGTAATAATAGTAATAATAAAGAACGGAAACGTTCAAATTCAGCATCTTCGAATGAATCCGATGGTCCCAGAACTGACAAAAATAAGGTTATTTTTTTGTAATTCAATAATTTTTCTATTGTTTTATAATTTATTTTTATAGAAATCAGAGAAACGAAAGAAAACTGATGATAAAACACAAGAAAAACGAAAAAAACGTTCCAAAAAACGTACCGAAAATGTTAGTGATAGTGATGATGAAACAAAAGCGAAAAAATCACGTCTAGATGACTTAGATAATGGGAAAGAAACTAAAATTGATGATAATAAAAAATCCAGAAATACTGATGATGATAATAAATCATCAGATGATGAGAATACAGTTAATAAGAAGAAACGTCCATCGACGAAAACTGATGATAAAAACTTGTCCGATAATACTGATGATAATAAATCATCAGATGAGGAAAATGTGGTTAATAAGAAGAAACGTTCATCGACGAAAGCTGAACGTAAAGTTATTGAAGTTGAACCAAAAATTGGTTTTGAACGTGGTCTACAAGCTGAAAAAATTATTGGTGCATCTGATACAACTGGTGAGTTGATGTTTTTAATGAAATGGAAAGGTACAGATGAAACCGATTTAGTACCAGCTAAAGAAGCTAACGTTAAATGTCCACAAATCGTTATTCAGTTTTATGAAGAACGTTTAGCATGGCATACACCTGATGAATCTTAATTTGAGATTTCATATTGGAAATTATTTATGTTTCTTAAGGGTAAAAAAATTCTTTATTCATCGGTTACTTTTTTTTTTATTAATATATTTTTGTATTGAATTGAATAATTAAAAACACAAAAAAAAAAACATCTAAACGGAATTGAGAATGATTACGGATTATCGTTTAGAGAAATTTTTATCCATATCTCTACTAGAGCGCTGAATATTGTTTAATTTCGATTTAATTCGACTTTCAACACTTCCACTAGTTGTCGTTTTCATCATTTGTTTATGAATAAAATTACTATCGAATTCTTTAATTTGTTTAGCTTCATTTTCATCATCTTTTTTATATTGTTGAACATTTTTTACCCGTTCTCTATCCCTCCATACAGCATTCTCCATCATATCTTGCCGTAATCGTTCCTTTTCCTCGTCGGTTAATTTTTTCTTTGATCGCTCATTGGTTTTTTGCACCGGCATTTCTTCGACATTTTTAATTGTTTTCGGTTTTTCATCTTTATAGTTTTTAAATGGAATTTTAGTACCATCCGATTTAACTAAACCATAATTACGTTTGGAATTCGAACGTCCATCATCATCACTATCATTATGATGACGATATTTACGACTATTATCATTGAATGAGGGAGGAGTTCGATTCCGTGAGTTATAAGTCGGACTTCTACTACGATCTCTTCTATCGCTCCTATAATTATGCGGATTGTTGTGATATTTGTTTGGATATCGCCGATCATTACTAGGACTTCTCCTATGTCGATTATGACGATTTCTATATCTATCAACTTCACTATCGTCATTACTAGAACGTCGTTTATGCGATTTCTGTTTCTTTTTAGAATCATCATCACTACTATCACTGATATTGCCAGTTAAAGCGTCTCTTAAATCATCGTCGGTTAAATGTTGTTTTAATTCATTAAATTTATGCATCAAAATCGTATCTAAATCATCATCAGACTCACTATTACTATTATCATCATTTGATGACGATGATCGCTTCTTTTTCTTTTTATTTTTCTTCGATTTCTTTTTACTCTTCTTCTCGTTTTTGGCTTGTTGTGCTTTTAATGCTTTTTGTAGTTTTTTCAATTGAACTGGATTTTGTAGAAATTGTCGACGTGTTTCCTCTTCACGTTTTTTTATCGCTACCAATGGATCTTCTTGTAATTTTGTTGGTAAATCAACTTGTTCGGCATGTGTTGTTTTATTACAATCACGAATTGATGGTGGTATACATTCATGTTCAACGCGATTTTTTGCTGGTAATACCGATGTACTAATACCTTGTTGTTTTTGTTTATCTTCTTCGTTCAATTGTTCTAAAGTTTTATCGATTTTTCTACCCAATAAATACTCTTCACGATCCACTGTACTATTAGGACCCTAATTATTATAAAACTATCAATAAATAGTTGTTAAAATTAGGGGAATTATACAATTTTACCTTATACATCCAATCTAATTTGGGCTCTTCATTACTTTGGTT
Source organism: Zonitis immaculata (assembly GCA_037414775.1). Lineage (NCBI taxonomy): Eukaryota > Metazoa > Arthropoda > Insecta > Coleoptera > Meloidae > Zonitis > Zonitis immaculata. The sequence goes on from JAZBGX010000097.1 coordinate 14,955, forward strand.
GAACATTTTTGTAGAGCTTACGATATGGAATTTTTGAACATTTACAGATACAAGTGTTCACTTGAACAATTTTTTATTGATTTATTTTCCAAATTAACGTTATAATCTAACAATAAAAATTATAAAATAAATAAAATTTTGACAGACTGGCATTTTTAGAAAATGACAGCATATCAGCGGCTCTCAAACTGTATATTTAGGAATTAAATTTTAAATTGTAAATAATTGCTGAAAATTTGTAATTTTCTATTAGCTATCATTGCAATGTTTTTGAAAATATAAAGAAATTTCTTATTTAGTGGTTGTTGAAATTAAATTGCTATTAGAAATATTGCAGTTTGAGGGATGCTGAGCTAGTGACGTCATTGAAGTAATACGAGCGATACTAGCGTCCCCAAACATGTTTATTCGGAAAATAATTGAAAATTTTGATTTATAATTACGATTGATTAATTACAATAATATCACGATGAAAATATTAATTATTATAGAAAATTATTGTATTGTAATGGAATTTATGTTGAAAGTATTATCGTGGATATTTGAAGTGCAATTTTTAACAAATTTAAAAGGACGAATTGAAGGAGCTCTAGTTTCAATTTAAATTTCCCACATTTATATTAGTGATAGAAACATAACCGCACTTAAAAATTTTTGTAATCCGGTAAATTAAGAAAGTTTGAGAAAAAAATGTCTCGACCAATTACATTTGTAACTGGTAATGCTAAAAAATTAGAAGAAGTCGTCCAAATTTTGGGTTCATCGTTTCCATATCAAGTAGTTAGTCGTAAAATAGATTTACCAGAATTACAAGGTGAAATTAATGAAATTTGTGTGAAAAAGTGCCAGGCAGCTTATGAAATAATAAAAGGACCATGTTTCGTTGAAGATACATGTTTATGTTTTAATGCCTACCACGGTTTACCAGGACCTTATATCAAATGGTTTCTAGAACGTTTAGGACCAGAAGGTTTATATAGAATGTTGGCTGGTTTCGATGATAAAACAGCACAAGCCGTTTGTACATTTGCTTATCATCCAGGTGGTGATGGTGATAAAGTGTTATTATTTGAAGGACGTACTGATGGTGAAATCGTTTATCCACGCGGTCCTAGAGATTTTGGTTGGGATCCATGTTTTCAGCCGATCGATTATAAACAAACTTATGCTGAAATGCCGAAAAGTGAAAAAAATAAAATCTCACATCGATATCGTGCTTTAAATGCATTAAGAGACCATTTTATGTTGCAACAAATTAACGAAATTGGTAATTGAAACAATAAATCAATGTTAATTTATTTTATTAAAATAGAATACCTTTAACACTTTATAGATTATTACTGTATTTTTATAATATGAACATTTCCTTTTGTTTATCTTTTTTAGCTGTATGCCGAATATAGTCGGTATATGAAGTAATTAAATCATCCATTTTGTAGCCTTGTGAAGTTTCACATAATAGTTTGGTTTTCCTCATGATATTTCCAATAGTTAGATGGAAAAATGTATTACCGGACGACCAATTGCTCAATTCGGAAAACTCATGAGTTGCCAAGATGTCCTAAAGCGATCACAAAAATTATATAGAAAAAAAATTGTAAAAAACAAAATTACCTTGGTTTGTGGATGTATAATGTTGACTCCTTGTTTATTGATTGCAATCAAAATAATTTCTGGATATGTTGGTTCTGTTGTTTGTTTAACTTCGAAAAATGTCGAACCGAACGTAGGCCATTGGTAGATAATTTTCAAAAATTCATTTTTCGCTTCTTCAACATTCATATTTGATAATTTCTTATATTCAACAGTAATACCTTTCTTCCAATCTGAACTACTAGCAGCTTTTATCAAATCATTTGGAATTAAATCTTTCAAAATGTGTTGTATCGATATTTGTAAATTATTACCAAATTGGACACGTAATATTAAAGCAGCCAATTTCATAGCATCATGTTTACTACATTTATGGTAACCACGTAAATATTTCGGTAATTCTTGATGATAATGGAAAATTTGATCGGCATTTGGATCTTTACCGGGTATTGTATTTATCCATAATTTCTTCATAAAAAATACTTGATATTGTGCTTGAATTGGTGCCGCTGTATTCCAACTTGGTTTCGTTTTACGCATCCAATCAATCAATTCATGTAAGAAATCATAAAAGAAATAATCGTCCGGTATTGAAAAGACTTTATCCGATATCATTACAAACAAACTAAAACCATCAATCGATTCGATTTCTAAACGTGTTGATATTGTTTTACATAAATCACAAGCACGTGTTAATGAATCCAATTCGAATGCTTCATCTGTATCATCTGGGAAATAGATTTTATGATAGATTTTCATACTACGATGTTGTATAGCTTCAACTTCCACCGAATAAGATGGATATTTTCGTGGACCGATTTTCTGGCATTTTTGTAAACGTTGCAAACAAGCTTCACTAAATGGATGATGGCGTGAAGTTACAAATTTTTGTAATTCACTCAATAAAGAAGCACTTGGTACAAATAGACCGGTTGCTAAATAGAGCAATTCCCAACCGCGTTCCTCACTCAACGATAATCGATTATAAGTTAATTGTCGTAGAATTTGGCAATAAATTTCATCTTTCAACAGATCATCTTTAAATGCATCTGCAAATATTTGGTCGGTATATTCGTTACTATATTTAGCTTTAGGTGCTGGTAAATCGCCCATATATTTTAAAATTGCGGTAAATGATGAACATGCTTGTTTACATAAATCTTCGTGCGGTAATAATTTCGCTAAATGCGGTTGATGTATGGGTTGATTTGTAAATTTCCATAATTCTTCACGTGATGATCGACGTACTGTTGTTAGAACTGATGTTTTACTATATGTTCGTTTATTACCACTCCTAAAATGTTCATTAGCATAATGTGCTAATGTATGTAATTTCATACGTTGTATTGTATTGATAACAGGTATTGTTGGTTGTTTTGGTCCAATAACACCTTCTTTACGGAAAGCTACCAGAATATCACCGCATGGTTTTGTTATAGTTGGTAGAATATGGACATGATCCGTTGGAAAATCACCAACAATACCATTACATTCACCATAACCCCATGTGGCCGACATTAAATTTTCACCACATAAACCATTTTTGAGTACAATTAAATCGCCCTTTTTAAAATGTAAAAATGATGGTGCATTTGTTGGATGTTTATAATCTTGAATTGCAACAACATAAATGGAACGTTTATTCAAACCGTCAATTAAATATTGTAATAACGAACAAATATTTTCAGCTTCAGGACTCAAAAACACATAGTCTTCATTTCTGATTGTTGTTAAAACGAATTTATTTAATGGTGTATTATGATTACGTTCATAACTAACAAATGAAATATCGGAAAATGTTAATTCTAATAGAATTTGTTCTTGATCATCGATCATATAAATGCCGGTCCAATTGATTGCAATTATCATTGTTTTAACTGGTAGTTGTGGTCCGGATGATTGTATGGCTTCGTAGAATTTCGAAAATAGAATCGGCCAAGTTTGTTTAGCATATTGTACAATGAATTCTTGTGCTTTTAATGGTGGTAATTTATTTTTAACACAAATCAATTTTGAATAAGCTTCAATAATTTTCGTTTCCCATTCGAATAAATTATTTTCTCCTTTTTTTATTAAATAAGTCGGCATATATTCACCAATACGTAAATGTAAAACTTTTCGATCCATCACCATACCATTATTATCAACGAAATATTGGGATGCAATCAATGATGCAATATCACCTTCAGCATCACAACGATATTCACCATATTTCAAGCCGCGTATTATTTGATGGTAGATTAGATTTGTTGCTATAGGATCATCGGTTGGTTGATGCCATGGTGTGAATATTTCTTTTCTAAAGAATAATTTCCATGGGGCAGTTTTTTCCTGCTCGCCTTTCTCTTTAGCGTATTGTTCACATTGTGAAATTGCATCCATTATATGATCAGAATCACTACCCAATGACATAACTTTATCATATAATGTAATAAACAACGAAAAACCGAAAATATCAATTAAATTGATCTTATTTGAAATTTCTTTACAAATCTCTTCGGATGTTGTTGCTGAATCAACTTGAATTTGTTGTACAGAATTATCCATAAATTTGATTTCTAATTTGATTGGTTCTTTATTACGTGTTGCCATCATTTCTAACCAACTAGGCGGTTGGGTACGTGCATTATTTTTAAATGTACGATTCAAACGTCCTTCACAATATGGTGCATAACCTGGTGGTCC
>JAZBGX010000097.1:19345-42113 GCA_037414775.1 Zonitis immaculata
AATTTTTCAATCAAATGCGCAACTCTTAATAAACTATGGATCATCATCTTGCTTATAGGTACTAACTCCTATCTAAAAAAAAAAAAAAATGGGCATTCCAGTGGGTCATTGATTTAGTGGGTCATCAAGGTTTATGCATCATGAATTTCTTCCAGTCGGACAGTTAATGGAGATTTTTATCTAGAAGTTATGCATTATTTGCTAAAAACGTTCTAGCAAAACAACTTATTAGAGGAACAAAAAAATCTCAAGAGGTAGTGGTAGGATTTCAGAAAATAGGATGAGAGCCTACACGAATGGGGAGAGATTTATTTGAAGATGACAAAATTGATTGTACTCTAGCAGCATAAGTTATTCAAAGAAGATCTCGAATCCAAAGGAGATAAATCTTTCATTGTTTCCATGAATTATCAAGGTGCTAAGCATTATGAATTTCTTACAAAACATCTTCGGAGAACAGAAAACTTGAACGAAGTATTTATGGGATCTCAGAAAAATGGCTAAAGAGCCGCCAGGAATTGATAAAACAATGACAGGGAATAACTTTGAAGATGACAAACAATGTTTGATCAGTTTGTGTTTTATTCAAGCAGTCACCTTATTTTTTGGTCTGCTGAATGATGTTTTTAAGTATATATGGAGTTGGAGCTCTGACTTTCGACAGTATTTCCCCATTAATGGCTGAAGACTAACTTTTCTGAGATACTGCATGATATATGACATATGGAAGCAAACAAAGCTAGGAAAAGCTGCAGTTGAGTTAATAGTTCTTGATCTTAAAGCTTATCAGAATTACAATTGAGAAGTGGAATAATTACCGTAATTCGGACCGTAGAATACCATGGCCGATAATAAAATGTAATTTTTCCAAATTTGTTGTCCTCTTATGATTCAACCATTCATTATAACTTTCAGCAGCGAATGTATCTTCAACTAATCCACGTCTAACGTCATCTAGTAGCTTATTTTTACGTTTCAATGTCATACTAATGATTTTTTGTCGTTGGGCTTTCGTTAAACTAGCCATTTTCTTTTCTTCTTTAATAATTTCCTAGAAAATTCAGCAAACAAACAAATTTATTGTAAAGATTATTGGAAACTGTAAAATTTTCTTAATACTTTATATTCTTTACGATTTGTAAAGCTACGGCTTAACGTTTGTGAGACTTGCGTAAAAATCGATTCTTGTTTATTAGTTTTGATTGCATCGTCGAACCGTGGCTCCGGTAAATCGCCCATAAATCGTAAAATTGTTATCCATAATGCTTGTGCAGCTATAACATCATCCGGTGTTGGTAAATCAAGTAAAGATTCTTTTAATGGACGTTTCGAATATTGTGGATTTGTATTTTTTATAAAATATGTAGCTGCAAATTTACGAAAATTATAAACATCCAAATCATCATCGTATTCTTGTTTCTGATCACCATCTGTATTAATATTTTTCTATAAAAAGTAAAATCGGGAAATATTTTTTTTTGTTAGGTTTTCTCTCTGATCAACTTACAATAAAATCTTGGCTAGCTTTCAAATCAATTGGTGATGTTGGTAAATTTGGGTCTTCAAGGAATTCGAAAACATTACCAATTTCATTAATATCCTTATTGCTATCATCATTAACATTCTTCTCTTGTAATTTCAGTTGATATTCACGATCGAGTTCGGCTAAATGTTTCTGCATGTTAGCTTCAGCTACTTGACGATAATTTTTATTACCGCCATTGTATAAATTCTGTTCGTCGATATGTCGTTGTTTAACAATTTTATAAATTCTACCAAATTGTGATTTGTTTCGTATTAAAAATCCTCGACTAATTATTTGTAATTTAGTTATTCGATTTTTAATTTTATTATAATCGTATGTTAATTGTCGCGAACGAATTATCGCTTGTAATCGTTGATAACCGTTACGGATTAATAAAAATCTAGTACGAACACCACGCGATCGCCAATATTTTTGGAAAACTATAGCAGCTTGTCGTAATTTTTGGTAACGTTTCCTAAATATCCAACCGCGTATAGTTTTTTGTAAGACAAGAATATATTTCGATAGGATTTCAGCACGTTGTTTCTCTAAATATTCGTTATCGTAAATTTTCAAAAATAATTTCGTATTACCTAATTGATAATCTTCATTTTTTATAAATACCGTTTGACAAATTGCCATTGTTGATTGTTTACAATCACCTTTATTCGATGGTGGTATCGATTTACCTAAATAACGGAAACGATCAACGAAATCTTTATAGGAATATCGAATTGGATAGCCAGCTTGACGGATTCGGGCAGTTTCCATCATACCGGAATAACGTAATTGACGACAACATAGATTTCGATCGAATAATTGCGGTTTTTTCTCTTCATTCGGTTTAATACAACGTACAAAATATGGATGGCAATTCGTTAATGTTCTCATCAATGTATCGAGTGATGTACGGAATTGTGATGATAATGTTATTGTACGTTTATTTGTTTCTTGTTTGAAATCGTCTTCGAAAATTTTCTTCAATAGATCATTATTGGAATTTTGGATTAATTGTTTCAGATCTTGACTGAAAGAGTCGCGATTTTTCTCCAAAAATCCTAGAAATTCATTAATTTTTGCTTGTAGTTCGTTCAATGCAAGAGGGTGGACGTTGCTACATCAGCAGAATATGCGATGCAGCCTAATAGACTGGATTTCGCAGCTACTTAGGAAGTTTTGACGATGTCAGCAACGTCCATCCTTTTACATTAAACGAACTATAATTAGGGTTGATGTGTCATGCATGATTTTATCGCTCCGCCTACTCAGGCTGTGAATTCTTACGAGTTGAGCATGCCCCTGGTGCATGAGACGTAGTGTATTTTTTGCTCATTTACCTGTAACATCGTAGAAGACGCATCCGGCAAAATGTTGGACACCAAAAGCTGGCGTTACATCCGATTTCGGTTTAAGATAGAATTGTTTCATTGAATGTTGATTATGTAATTTTGCCAACATTGTAAAATCGGTACCTTTTGGAAATTTCGATTCTTCATCAATCAACGACATTAAATTCATCGGTTTCATTCCAATCATATCTAAAATCTCCTGATTATCAATAAACGAAATATTCTTCCAACTAATGCCCTCTTTCGTATAATATTCTTGTTCCAATTTGAAGATATGTTGTACAAAGAATTGTTGTAGATTTTCATTAGCATAATTAATACATAATTGTTCGAAACTATTAATTTTGAAATTTTCAAAACCGAAAATATCTAAAACTCCGATCGAAGTTTTCGTTGTGCCTTTCGGTCGATAGATCGCTTCATTGATTTTATCAACAATCATAATAAAAATTTTACCATAAATCCCTTTAACGAAAGCATGCCTTGAATCCGATGCTTGATCTACAGATAATGCTGTTACAACTTTTTCACCATGTACGGAAATTGTTTTTTTAGTTAGAGCATCATTCAAATCATTCTTATTTATTCCTAATAATTTTGCTGTACGTTCAGCGACTAACATATCTTGTATATCGGATGAATCATGATTCGATGCTGTACCAGATTTAAATTTTAAATTACCCAAATGTAGAATAGCGGCTAATAATTGGAAAATTTCATCGACATTCTTATCGGGGAAATTTAAAACTTTCATAGCCGCTCGTATATCGGAAAATTCATTGATTTCATTACGTCCAGGACAGATTAAAGTACGACCACCAATTAAATAAAAATAATTTTCAACATCCATCAATTCGTAACGTTTACGATCGTCTTTTGTTAAACCAGCCAACATTGAATAAAAAATATGATAATTACGTTCACCATCATTTTGACTAACAATACGACTTTTTTCCAATAAATATTGTTCGATACGCGCACCTTCGATTGTTCCATTTTTATTGAAATGTATATCGATATATTTACCAAATCTGGATGAATTATCATTACGTACAGTTTTCGCATTACCGAATGCCTCCAATATTGGATTGGCTTCGAGGATTTGTTGTTCAATCCAACTATGTTTACCGCTAGTCGATGCTAAATATTGTAGGATTAATTTTGTACTTTCAGTTTTGCCAGCTCCAGATTCGCCGCTTGGATAAAAGAAAAATTGATAAGATAACGGATTTTTTTTCAGAATTAATCCAAGTACCTGATAACGATACACTGGTCTTTTCTTGTTGTTTTCATTTTCGTGTAACTATTATCGCCAATTGCAAATATATGCGGTGGTAATTCATACAATTTTCTATTTTGATATTCATTGATCAATAAATTCGTATAAATCGGTAATAATTCATATGGATTGATTGCTATCAACATTGAACCAATAAAAGTCTAGAATTGAATTTTTTTTCTAAAATCCAATTTGCTTAAATTAATAATTTAGGACTTACGTAAATCTCTTTCTTACGGTAGCGTTTATGTAAATTGCGTAAAATTGCATATTCTTGTAAATCACCTAAATTAATCATATCATCAACACCTTGTTCGGAAGTTATATGCATATTTTTAACAATTTGTTGTTGGGACACATAAAATTCATTACCATCATCGTCACGTATTTTTAAACGATTCTTTTCAATTGCAATTATACGACCACCGATTAAAATATCGAATTCACCGGAAGCTATCGGTTGCACCCATATGTAGTCGCCCTAATTATTCAATCAATTTCAGTATTTGTTTTTTTTTTTGGAAAGGAAATTTAAGAAAACTCACCACAATGACTCCAGTTGTTTGTGACATTTTTCCTTTATTATTAGAAGAACAACATTATTATTATTATTATTATTGATCGATTTTGTTATAGAATTTCGGGGAAATTGTGAATAAATACCGATTTTCATACAAAATGTATCTTATCAATGCTATCTTGATTGATAATAATTATTATAATCTATTAGTAGGTGTTTTTTTTTAATTTAGGATATTTATGCTATTATTAGTCACTTGATAAGTCTTTTTTCCTGTGTAACAATTCATTGTCATAAGTCTTCTCTAATGGGATTAGCTGCAATTTATTAAAAATACTTTATAAAGTTATAACAACTTAATGTAATAAATCAAAAATTAAATTTTACAATTCAATCAGTTTCACAACGAGATAAACGAAGATAGTTGCTACTAAATAGATTATTATACTTTCTGTTATTTCTATAGACTTTGGCTATTTCTCTCTCTTACTTGTATGACAGTCGTAATTTAATCCAAACCAAACAAAGACAGAACACATATTTTGGTCTTTATATTTCTATTCCCTATCAAAAATATTGTTGAGAATAATCGATGGGAACGATTGAGAAATTAAAGTATGAATGTGTAATTCTATAATGTGTACTTCATATCGTTATTGCCAACAAACATATTGACCATGTGCCCATAAGATAGCTCACGGAATACCAACGTTTTAGAAGGTTATGCTATTACAATAGGATGACAGAGTTCAAAGAGGAAACTGAACCATCATTCATGGTTCCTGGGGAACGATAAGTGGAAACGAAGCATATAGTGGGAGTAGTTGAGCGAAATGCTTATCATTTATAATAAAATGCTTTATTATTTCATTATGTTTTTGATAAAAAATAGAGTAGTAAAAAAAACGGTAAAACTATGTTATATTTTAATGCGCATAACAATGTCCTACCCATTTACGTTCATGCCAGAAATAACCCGATTTTGGTACAATAATTGTAATTTTATGTCCATCACATTCAACATGGATACCTGATTTGCTCAACATAACAGTAATCAATTGATGAACATCATTATCAAATACTTTAAATGCCATCCAATCAAGTTGATATTGACGATATGTTACAACTTGATTGTCAAGTTTAACCTGATGGGTATTATCAGCTTGTGGTACAAATTCCATAACATGGGAATCTTCAACAATTTTAACAGCCTAAGAAGAAAACAATTTCCTCATAACACTCCGAGATTCTTGAGAATCAAAAAACTACTTACAAGTTGATGTTGGGGTAGTTGTTTAACATAAACACCAGCTTTTGGATTTTTCTCAGCATCTCCAACAAACATCACCCAATCGGTATATTCGTTATCTCTAACATCTTCTTGGTTATTTAAATGATGATGTTCATGGTGGATATGACAATGGTCTACATAATCAGTATTGTGCATAAACATGAATAATTTGGGATAAACTGTTGTGTCTGGTACAAAGAAATCTAACCATTGTAAATGATTGGTCGGTAGTCCTGATAATTCGTATTTATATTTTGGTGTTATAATATCAATGTCAATTTCATTGCCTTGCATCGGGAATAAAACATCAACTTTCAAATTATTCTCACCAATCTCTTCCGTATGTTCATCATGGAACGTGTAATACCATAAATTGTAACCTTTCACATAATCCCACCATTTCATAACCATACGTTTAAATTCCGTTGGTACATTGGCTGTTTTAACATTGTAAGTATAACGTCTAACTGTTGTATGAGAATATAAGCATTGTAATGTTTTAAAACGTTCAACCGAATATGGAACGATATATTGACAAGTACCATAGAGATGTTTTTCATGGTCTTGTTCATAAGATTCTTCACCTACCATTGTTACATCAACTACTGTGTCATCTTTAACACATTTACCATCTGGTGTTTGTGTTGTGGCAACATTAACATGACCAGTTACACCTTTTTGTGTCCATTTCTTAACACCTTCAACACATACTTTATAATCTTGTTGGCCAGGTACGATACGTGTTAAAAATGCTTTGAGACTATTAACCGTATGTCCCGGATTCATATCAATTAAAGCATTAATATCCCATGTTTTTAGACTTTGTTCTTTATTTTTTACAGCATAAGTTAAACGGGTACTTAATTTCATACCAGGTACATAAGCATATTCATCATTTGTTGTTTCTTGACTGACACGTAATGTTAAATCAATATCACTTACCATATATTGTTTACTTGGTTCACAACGTACCGAATAACCATAAATACCAGCTTCTGGTAATAAAATATGTAATTGTTCCATATTTGTTAAGAACAATAGGAAATAATCTAATGGATCTTGGAAATTCTTCGTATATGGTTGAAGTAAACGATTCATAATATTTCTATGGGTGCCATTCGAAACATGCCAGCCACTATCAAAAACTGCAACTTTCAAATGATGGCCAGTTGTTAAGTCGTCATCATCGTAAACAACATACTGGAAATTCACAAAATAAATAAATAATTTAAATCTTGTATATTGACTTTTACTAAAAGACTTGGAGCGCCCCAAAGCCGGTAAGGGAAACTATTCGTCGAATAGAGTAAAGAACTTAACTGCCCGATTGAATGGTCTTGATCTTGGTATTGTAAAAAAGCAAGACCAAGACCATGGAAGTGATACCAAGACTGCTGAGGTCTTGGTCTGGGCTTCACTTTGTTCATCACAATGCCCGATAACATTTGCAACTTTTAGTGCAGATTATAAATTCAGAAAGAGTGAAAATAGGCACAATTGCTAGAAAAATTGAAATTTTGTAGCTCTAGTTAAATTTAGCTTGGGATGTGAGATGATTGATGAGCGAAATTGGTCTTGTAGTCTTGATTTTGCTTATGTTTGCTGATTCAAGACCAAGATCAAGACCAGGATAGCAACAATAAGGAAGCGAGACCAAGACTACTAAGGCCTTTTTCCTCATCACTATGTTCTATGTCGTCTAACCATTGGTTAGATTTTAACTCTGAGGAAAATAGGTACAGTCTCATAGGAAGCGAGACCAAGGTTATTAAGGTATTGCTTTGGTTATCACTATGTTCGATGACTTGTTGTACCTTTGGGGCAGATTCTAATTCTCTGAAAGAGTGAAAATAGGTACAGTTACAGGTGTATACCCAGATTTTTGGAAATTATAGAGAAAAAGTGAATTTTTGTATCTCTAGTAAAGTTAAGCTCAGGATTTGAAATTATTGATGGGGAAAAATTGATTTTGTAGCCTTGGTTTTGATCTTGTTTTTTTTGTAGGATCGATTACAAGATCATGATCAAGGCCAGGATAAAATATGTATGGCTGACATCTTTCGTACTGGTAAGATTTCAGAAACACTTACGTCGTGCCTGTATTCCTGGCCATTAGTAACAACAAGCCATTCATCGCTTTGTGGACTGGATTTCTTCAAAACATCAGTATGATATGGATCTTTAACATAAGTCATTTGTAAAACGTGCGACCTAATACCAAATACATCACGTTGAACATTATCATGTCTATGCCATGATAATTTCAAACTTTTCTGTTGTGTATTAAATGAAACATCAAAACGTAATGGTATTACTCTATCATATGAATGGAATCGATGGACACCTTGCCAAACATCAACAATAGAATTATAGAATGATAAACCATGTCGATAATGTTGCCATGTTATTTGACGATTATCCACATGTAGAGTAGCAATTTTATTCACCCATTCCTTATTTATATTGATTTCAGTTTTTTCAACGATCGGCATCAAATAATCCCATATAGCTAACATACCAATATCGGTCGGTATGAAAACTCTCAAATAACGTTCATAACTAATTTGTAAATATTGTGTAACTAATGATGTTTGTTGTTCTTTTGTTAGGAAATTCATTAAAACAGTCAAATCTTCCATATTATTCGAATCGATATAATAAACAGCATAGATTTGTTGATGGCGCATCATTACAACTTCCATATGGGCATCTTTCGGAAATTTAGCTTTATCAAATTGATCGGCTGTTGTCGTTGTTGTTAATTTAAAACCATGAATTTTCATATAAAAACCGGACGTTTCCACATATTGCCGGAATAATTGCGATGTTTTTTGTATTGCAATCAATTGTGATACATTCGTATTTAGGAAGAATGTATTTATACCATCACTAAAACCATAAACGAAATCTTGGAAATCGTTATATTCAGCTGTTGACAAACCATGTGTTGTTGGATGCATATATTTGAAAATATGAGCAACTCTCAATTTGAAATCTTGTTTGCATGGTTCCATTGTTTCGGATAATGTTTTCATATTATTATAATAGTATTTGTATAATTCTACATCCGGATCGTGCATCATTATCCAATGTATATTCATTAAACGCGATAGTGATGGCTCTGATGCCATTATATAGAAATAAGCGACAGCTCTTAATTCGGTATTTTCGTGACGATTTGCGAAAATCGGCCATAAAACTTCATACAATACATCTTCATATTGATCAAGTACCGGACCTACAGCTTCTACAGCTACCAATCTTAAATGATGATTCGACCATGGCTCATCACCAGCAACTATAGGTCTTAAATAATGGACCATACTATATAGTTTCATATTAGCAAGACCTTGTAAATAAACCATTTGTACTTTAAAATCGTTAATTTCACGAACTTTATTGAAATAATCCATTAGATATTTTTCAAAATCACGTTCTAACGAATGATCGAATTTCAATTGATGTTCATCCACATGTGGTTGTTCCAATTTACGTAAATTAACTTGATACTTGTGGGATTTATGGACTAAAGTCGCAAAAGCTAAAATACCAGCTTTTCTAACCGACCAATTAATATTATCGGGCATTTTATATAAATCTTCCATCTCGACAAGTAATGCTTTAGTTGGTACTAAAACATTAAATGGTAGAAATTGTAATAATTCTTCACTTAGTCGATCATCAATTTGTTTTTCTAATACTAATTTTTTAATTAGTTTAAATGAAGCTTTAGTACCGATAACAGGTAATAAATGATAATAAACATTCAATATTTCCTTATTTGTTTGTTGTCTTAAATGATTATGGACAATTTCTAAATGTTGCAAATCGAATTGTTTCAATAACGTATGGATACGATTTATCGATTTGCCATTTCTTATATTCGGCACTCTCATATTCGTATTATCTTCATTCAAATAATCAACAATAACATTTAGAATTTCATAAACTTGAGGTATCATTTTTTCATAATCAACAACATGTCGACCATTTGTAGCATCTGGTACAGTTTCAACTTCTGTTGTACGATCGAATGTGAAATAAGTTAAACCATCATCGAAATGTGGTGATTTAACAACGAAATTTTCTTTAATCGGCACAATTTCCATCATCTCAAATGTATGATTAACAGTAACAAATTGTGAATCTGATTTTGTACCGAATGGATAATAAAATAAACCACCTCTAGCCTCTATATGTTGTACAATTTTTTGACCATCTTTTTCCATAATTGTATAATGTCGTTGACTATCGTGCATTATAGGATCTTCAAATCCAGCACTGCATGGTAATGGTTCATGATTATGTACATTTTGTAAATATAAATGGTGCGAATCTTTCATATAATGCATCTTTTGTATCTCAACAACATCACCATTGAATTGAACGTTATAATCAACATCACTATAACCATAAATTGAATGCTCTTTACCAGTAAAAGCATGATTTCTATGCTGTTTTGTTAACGATTTGATTGTATCGATTTGTAAAATTGTTGCAATTGCTCGTTTAATATTTCTCGTATATTGTTTCTCATCATTATCCGTAACGATACCAACAACATTACCATTCGGTTCATGAACAATTTTAAATACTTTCAATAAATCATTCAATTCATCTGGTAATGGTAATTGATGGGCTTTATTCTCACGGACATGATCAACACGTCCGTTATATAATTGATAAGTTACATCGCTAAATTTAACATGGGTTGTATTAGGTGCACATTGTAAATGTAATTTACCATGTAATACAAATTGAGATGCAAAAGAAGCAGGGAAATGGGTACCAGCTTTGACGAGCACCTTATAATCGTAAACTAATTCTTTATCTTGTGGTGCCAAATTGAAAAATGCCGATGATGTAGCGATAAACGCCAATACTAAATAAATCGAAAGAATTCACAAATCAATCTAACGGGAAAAACAAACACAAACCGAAACAGTGACTTACCAAAGATTAGAACAAGTTGAGACAGCCCCATGTTGGACCCAACTGAATAATTGTGGCTTAGTAACCGTTCCTTTATAAAGCCTTTTATCATTGTTTGTTATTACCTTATTTTTGCTAGATTATTCTATGTTCCAAGTTAGGATGTTATTTTTTTTCTGATAACCAAATGACCCAATCATATTTTTATTGTTAATCGTTGGATGTTTTATTTATTCAGACAAAGTTTCTGACCCTATTTGAACTTATAATCAGGTATAACAAACATTTGGACAATTTGATAAATAATTGAATTATAAATCTAACAATGTTGTCAAAAGAAAACCATGACATTATAGCAAGATTTCCAAATAATTTCCACAATGGAAAATCTCAATGGAATAATTTTCTTTCAATTCCTTGCTAAAGTGTACATCCTGTTTCGGATAATTTAATATTAAATCACGTCAGATAAAAGAAATCTAAAAAAAAATACGAATTAATGATAATAGTTTATCATACAGTGATTTATTACAAAATAGATTGTCTTTTTTATTATGGAAAACATCCAAAATAATTAATAAAAACACCAATGATAACGGCACTTTTTGCAATTCCTCTATTCAAATTTCCCACTAAACGATAAGTGACGACAGTTTCCGAATCAAAACGAATACAGCAATTTCACTTATAATTGATAAGAATAACGAAAACAAACAATAATTAATTAACTTTTCAAAAAAAATTATATCTAATCATTCTATAATGATTTTATCACTTATTTATTCAATTTTCTAATAATATTGTTTGAATCTTGTTAGAAAATTGTTTAGAATTTTATATTTCCCGCTTTGCTAAAAATAGCGAATCTTATCGAATATGTCCGAATAGAGACGAACAATGAAGGTGGACATGCCTTTATTAGAGACGCCATGTTTGTAAATTGTTTTGTCGTTAATTTGTTAATTGTAAAATAAAATATAAACTAGGGTAAGAAATTATTTTTATTAGAAATTTCCTCAATTATTTGTTTGTGGAAATCGAATTTTCCCATTTGTCTATTATTTATTTAGTTTTTCTATTTAAATCTATAGATATTTAGAAATCTTAATGTGCCTGTTCTAGCTATAATAGCTGCCATTTTGCTTTGCCGGTAGCATTATTATTTACTATTTTCGATAATAATTATGTAAATTAAGATTGATTTTACGAACTTTCCATAGGTGTGGATCGATTTTCGAGTGGAGTAATTGTTTGTTTTTTCGTGTAATTGTGCTCCATTATGGAGCCGATAAATTCAACATTATTGATACAATCTATGAATTTTCATGGACAACAATTACAGAAAGTATGGGAAGCTGAATACGGTGAAAATGATCTACTTCGTAGAAATATAAAAGACTTAAATTTTCAAGTATATAGTGATCGACAAAAATATTTATCGTTTCAAGAACGTGGCAAACGTTTAAAATTACAACAATTCATTGTTAAAAAAGCAAATTTGTTATTTACAACCGATCGTGCTGATTTTGATTATATACCAGAAGAAGATGGACCAGTAAATGAAGATTTGTATGCAATTATGCCACCATATGAAACTTATTTAAATGTTGATAAACAAAATCGATTAAAACATTTTTTCAAGGTACATACATGCATTTTATAAAATAATTGAACTTTCATTTTATATAAATATTCAATATTCACAGAATGTTAAAGTGGGTGATTTAATTATTGGAACAATTGTAAGCAAAACACAATCAGGAATGATGCTCAAAGTGCTTTGTACAGCTGGAACTCCAAATATCAGTTATGTTGCTGATATTAATGTTAAAGTAATACAATCCCAATAATATTAATTGCATTAGTTGTAATAATTTTTGTTTTTTTTCCATAGGCATTCTGTCCGGTAGCTAATATAATACCAGCTCTTGATAAAAAGGGTATAACACGTAACTACATGATGAATGATTCTGTTTGTTGTGAAATAATTGAAAAAATTCCTGATTCGGATAAAATGGTTGTATGTATGAAGGGTACACCAAGAAAACCGAATGAAGCTGAGCGTCGACCACCATTGGGTTTAATAAGTGCTGATGATTTTCCACTTTTTTATAAGTAAGTCGATTAAACAAAAAACAAGTTTATATAATTTTGTTTTAGAGAAAACTAAATTTGTTTTTAGTATGATTGAGATTTTATTACAATTGGTTATTTATTAGTTAGGTTTTATAAACTTATTTCAAATATTTTTTGATACAATAATGTTGTCGGTTGTTTAAATGCGGGAATTAATTGAAATATTTTTTTCTTTTTAGAAGGTTTTTGTTTGAATAAAATATAATGAGATTATCACGGTTACAAGCTTAAAATATTATGTTATCAAATACTAAATCAGATAAAAATCCAACTATGATTATAAAATTATAATAATTTTGCACTGTGGATTTAATTTACAACGTATTTGCACAAATTTGTATATGATGATTATTTCCAGCAGGTGAGGTTTTTACTCCATTAACACACCTACATGTAATTTTTTTTTTTTCTTATTCTCCAATTTATTCTTGTACATAATATTTAAATATTTGGAACTAGATCATTGTACACGTTTGTTTATTCAAACATATTTTCCACAGTATCGATGAAAAAACCCGAAAAAGTACAATTGTTGTTATAAAAAAATATATAAATATGTTGATTGAGGAATTTATTATAAAAAATGAGATTTATATTTTATCCAAATAAAAAGGAGACAATTTTTTTAAATAAAACGAATCGACCAATTTAGATTTCATAATATTGTATTTAAAAAAAAAAAAACCAAACGGGATAAATGGTTTGTTTGGTATCCAGTTTATTACATTGGTATGTATAATTAATTTAAGGGATTGCAAAATAATACTATTTTAAGGGTACAGTTTGTGAGTCTGGGTGTATTGAGAAGGATTTATGGTTGGATTGGAGATTATATAAATATTTTCAAACTTCTCTATATAAATTCGTGTTACATACAAACATATCTATAAGTTATTCTAAAAACACAAGGATAATAAGCTATTTTCCTGACTCACAAACATTCTACAGGTATAATATGCTGATAAATCAGCTTTCATGTGTGGAACGAATTTCAAACAGCAATATAAAACATTACTATATTAGGACGATTTTATTTTCAGGAAAGCTCTGGAATACAAGAATGAAAGTTATGACAGTGTCTTAGAAAAAAGTATTGGTTTCAACAATCCAAATAACATATCTTATTTGTCTGGAATATTAGGCATCAAGGATCATTGTACATTAATGAAAGGATTAAAGTAAGTAACTTTCGTAGCTCAACTGAATCAAATAATTTTTTATCATCTGTATGTTTAGGGGTCGTTTTCCTGATAACGAATATGCCAATGAACTTCGACAAGTTCAAGCAAGTAAATGGGCATATCGTAATGTAGCTGATGGTATCGATCATTTCAAAGCTGGCAATCATGTTGAAGCATTCCAATGTTTGAATAAAGCATTGAATATTGATCCGAAAAATGTAGAAGGTTTAGTTGCTAGAGGTGCTTTATATGCAAATAGTGGTAATTTTCAAAAAGCTATTGCTGATTTCGAAACAGCATTGAAATTGAATCCAAGTCATGGTAATGCTCGTAAGTATATGGGCGAAACACTTGTAGCTCTTGGTAGAAGTTATGAAGAAGAGGATAAAATTGAGGAAGCTAGAAAATCATATCAGAGCTGTCTTAGTTTAATACCAAATCATGAAGAAGCACAGAATTCATTGAAATTCCTCGAAAAGAAAGCAGCAACTTCTAAAAATTTAATTGAACCAAATGAATTGTTATTACCGAATCTGGCATCATCCACTACAAATAAGACAGGAGATGTCAATGATGCTTTGAAGCAATTATTAAAATCTGAAGATGAAGAGAAAAAAGATAAAAAGAAAAAAAAGAAAGGCAAAAAACGTAAAAATCGTAGACAATCTAGTTCTAGTTCAAGTTCCAGCTCATCTGGATCTAATGATAGTTCAAGTAGTTCATCATCGAGTAGTAGTGAATCAAGTTCAAGCTCAGGTGATTCTGATTTCAAAAAACGTAAGAAGCACCGGTCTCGTTCACATAAACGTGAGAAACAAAGCTCTTTAAGTCCATTAAGTAAACGTATGGCTATGATGGATCAGTCACATGATACGCCAACAAATTACACATTCAATAAGCCAGCTGGAAATGCTTTATTCGATTTTAATTTAGAACAACCAAATGATCAATCAAAATCTAGTAGTAATGAAATAACCTATGAGCAAAGATTAAAGATGTTTTTACAAGAAACAAAAGGTGATTCTGATTATGAGGAAAAGGTAAGAAAATTTTTAGAGGAAAGTACTAAATGGAAAAAAGAGAAACGAAGTGATGACAAAAAGAAAAAGAAGAAGAAGGATCGCAAAGCTAAGAAGGAAAGCAAAAAGAAAAAGAAGGAAAAGAAATTGAAAAAGAAAAGTTTTGATTTAAGTGAATTTGACGATCATAAAAAGTTGAGAGAAGCAATCAAAAAAGAACTGAATAAAGGAAAGAAAAAGAAGCATAGTGCTCCTTCTGATGAAGACGAGTATTTCTTACAAAAAGCTGGTTATACAAAGAGGTAATACTTATCTATTCGTATTCGTTCAATTTAAAAAAAAAAAAATTCATTCGATTTTCTTAGATTCATTGAAAGTTTACCTGATTTAGAAGAATTGGAATCTAAATTGAACGCCTATTATGCCCTAGAGAAAGAAAGTAAAAGGTGAGATCGGATAACTATTTGATTTACTCATGATTCAATCAATTTTTGTTTGTTTATAGGAGTGAGCTAAGCGAAAGTCCAAAACGTGGAATTCAAGATTCCCCATCACCAACACGAGAACAAAAAGCTCGTCAAGCTGTAGCGGAAGCAGCAGCATCTGCTGGTTCATCAACTTCAAAATGGAAAATGCAAGTAGGTTCTGTTCAATCAACGGCTGGTAATAGTCGATTCAAAAAGAAAGTAGATCGTGATGAATGGAAAGATGAATCAATGGATAAGTTGAACAAAAATGGTGATTTTTCACAAATGTCTCCTAAAAAAGGGCTTGCTCCGGTACCATTGCCAGAAAAAAATATGAGTGTTCGTAAGGCTATGGCAATGAAAGAACCTCCACCTAAACGACCTGAATCACCAAAGAAAGCGAAATCAGCATCTGCAACGGCACCACCGGTCAAGCCGTTAGTAAATCCTGGTCAAGTGGTTTTGGATAAATTCGGAAACTTTAGATTGATGACACCACCGGAATTGAAGAAAGGTCGACAAGATGATGTTCCACCATTACCACCAGGTGCACCTCCAAAAGGACCAATACCAGGTAGAGCTCAGTCTATTGTAGGTGGTACCTTTTTTGTTTTCATTTTTGAGCTCTTCATTTCTGTAATTATTAGCTGTGCTTGTTCAGTAATTTTTTGTAAGCATGTTTGGTTACATTATTCATCCCAACGGACTGAGCTTTGCATCGTTGGAAATCCTGTTTATTAATATTTTTAACTTTTTGCGATAAATTAACGGTAAAACAAATTGTAATTCTTTGGTTTACTTTTAAAAAAATCATTTGTTGTTGGAAGAATATTCATCTTATTAATTAATTAATATAATTATAAAAATTTTAGGTCGACGTCCACCTGAGCCCCCAGGACGGCCACGCTCAGCCAGTAAATCACCGCGTGGTCCACATAGTCGTTCACGTTCTCCTCATGGTCGTAAATATAGTCGATCAAGATCAACAAGTGCTTCCCGCTCACGTTCTAGAAGTTACAGAAGCCGATCCAGATCATATTATAGTCGCTCTAGATCCAGATCTGGTTCTTATTATTCAAGGAGTCGATCACGATCACGAAGTTATTCTGGTGACCGACGCCGTTATCGTCGCGGTGGTTTCCGTGGTCGTTATAATGATCGTGGTACGTATTATAAACCTCGTTTCCAGAATCCACGTGCTAGTATCAGAGGTCGCGGTGGTAGCGGTGGCGGAGGTGGTTATTATAACCGTGATGGTGGTCGTTATAATGATAGAGAATTTAGAGGCAGAGGAAGGCCTTATAATAATTATAATAGTAGAGGTGGCAGACGACCTAGAGGACGTTATCAACGTGGCGGCTATAGAGATTATCGTGATAGAAGAGATTATAGAAGTCGCTCTAGAGATCGTAGCAGGTCGTATAGCGGTAGTAGAGATCGTGATTCAGATGAAGGTATCAAGAAAACTAATAATGAGAATAAGGAAAAGATTAATAAATATATAGATAACGATGGTGAACCTATCAAACATGATGGACCATTATCTGAAGGTGAAGATAGAGATGATTATACTACCAATGAAAAGTATGTAGATAGGGAAGCATTTGATGGAAAATGGGCTGAAAAAGATCGCAATGATGATCATAATGATGAAAATGGTCGTGATGCTATCGATGATGATGATGATGGTGGTGGTAAAAGTAATAATAGAGTTGATAAAGATTCGATTCCTCCTGAAGATAATATTGAAGAAATGGATAAATTTTTGACTAAAGTTAAAAAAGATAAAAAAGAGGAAATGATGGAACGAAATAAAGATTTATTAAAAAATAAAGCATAAAGTTTGCCCATTCGGAGTGTCGTATCTTTCTAGATTAGAAGTTTGTATTTGTTTTTAGTTTTATCACAATCATAATGTAATAATCATTTGATTACCTAGTATTGTGTATACATTTACTTAATAAATGTAAAATAAAAAGAAGAAATGATTTATTTTTACCATTCGGTTTTAACGGTATTATTATTATTTTTTATTTGAACGGTGGTGGTAATTATTATGATAGAATTTGAAGTTGGAACTTCATTATTGAGAGGAAATTGTGTGTGTTATGTATGGAGCATACTGTTATCTCGTTGTTAAACATTACTAAATTTATGACCTCCGTAGGTGTTATCATTGCGTTTTAAAGGGTTGACAATAACTGTTATATAGATATGAGTAGATTTGATATATTATTATCACATGTGTGGTTGGTTTTGAATCTTTTCTTTTATTGTTAATATACTATTTATTTCACAATATCTAGACTGGCTAATTGATTCTATTGTAGTTATTTGAATAAAATGAATTACAATAGATTTTTATATAATAGTTAACTGGATGAAATAATAAACAAGTCGATTATTAAAACAAAATACATCACATTAATATATGGCCTAACAAACAGTTCGAGCACAATAGGACATGAGTGCCTATTGAAAATTATCATGTTATATCACAAATATATTTTCCATTCGTAGATTCTTCTTTCATTATAATAGAATAGAGCGTTGATAATTTTATTTATTATTTCAATTAATTGATTGTACAAAATATAAAATTGAAGAGTCGAAAAAATAACCGATTTCGTCGATGCGTTATCAAAATTGTTTGTAGAAAAAAAATATATAAGCACTCAGAAACGTACAATTTGGGGAGAAGTTTGTTAATACTGATCCCTATTGTTATATATTTGTTGTAATGGATGTCAAGAACGATGTATTTCTTTTATTCAACTTATGTAATGTGGTGCGTTTTTTAATTCAATATATAAGTGATTGCAACAATATAATAGAAGCCGCGAAATGATAAGCATTCCCCTATTTTTATTTTCTGACGAATGTATACGATTGTTCCTATCTATGTACTGACTGCCATTGTCACGGCACGTCTTTTCTATATTATATGAATGTAGACACCCGTGGATTCACACAATAGCTATTCACTATTTAATCGCATCGGTCGTCTATATTGTGATCTAGTCGATAATAAAACATTCTAAACATCGATATCGTCCCAACGAATCGCTATATAACCAGACAATACACTTTTCCTATAATAAACTCTTAATCCGTTTTTTGGTGGAAGAGGCGGACAATGGGGGTGAAAGTGTTACTACTATTACAATGTAGGTGTGGTATTACCTAATGAATTATCGGAAAGCACTATAAAAGATATGAATTTATGTAGAGAGAGCTTCGATTGTGTGGAATTTCGGAGAATAGAGGCTCTCCAAATCATTTATATTTGTAACTGTCGAATGGATATCTTCAAAAGTACAAATCATAAGACAACCGAAATACTGAATTTCGTGACCTAAATACATACTGTTCTATTGAAAATAACCAATTGTCTGTAGTTTACTGAGTAAACGGAACAATACTTAGCACTGATGATACCAAACACTAGGGGCGTCCTAATGAGGTAACTTTTGCAGCAAAAATTGAAGAAATCTTCAAAATTGTTGTAAAGTGAGCTTGCAAGAAATAACTGATACCCTTGAGATATCAAAAAAGCAGTTTATACATTATTTTGTGTAAGGAAACTGTTTGCCAAATGAATGCTGCATTCGCTTACAACGAGACAAAAACAACTGTGTTTAGGCGAAATGAACGGAATCAGATCGGCAGTCAGCCGAGTGCAGAACAGCAGGTGGAAGGCGTCCAAAGCGACCAAAACCACAACAGTCGGTCGGGAAATTCCGGCGAATTTTTTTTGACTACCTCGAAACAGGAAATCCATTAGTAGCATTATTGGACCGATTCAAGTAGGAAATTGAGAACAAACAGGTCTATATGGCGAAGAAGAAATTGCTTTTTTATTGAAACAATGGACCGTTTATCATAAATCGATGGTTACAATCGCATAAATTCGATTTTTGATTGCTCTATCATCCTCCAGATCTAGACCCCAGCTGATGGGAAAGAGATTTTCTGGAGATTGCGATAATTCGCTCTATAATGTTGGATAAGCTGTTTTCCGGGATCAAATAACGGTGTTGTTACAGTTTTGAACTAATTCTATGCGCATGGTTCAATATAAGAACTAGTAAGGAATTAGCTCGTTATTGAGATGCGCGAACTGATATAAAAAAATGACTAAAGGAAAACGAACTTGTGGATATTAGGTTTATTTTAGCGCATCTCAAGAACAATTCATTTCATTGCATTTCTGTTAGTTCTACAGCTAAAATAATAGAACTAGCCTGAACCGGTTCGTAATTAGTTTTAGAGATCAAGGAGCATTTGGAACTGGAATCATAAGATTATAGAATTCAGAACTAATTCTAATCGCGATCATTAATAAACTTACTGTGCCTGCCTAATAGTGTGGAAGTCGTTCGGGATTTGATTGGAGAGAATTTTGCGAAAAAAAATTATAATTTCATTAGGTAGCTTCGCTATTTTTTAACCAAAGTGTAGTTTAAATAATATCGCTACTACATATTTAGCTTATTGAATCGCCATTCTAATTATAACCAAAAGTTGGAATAATTATAGAATATAAACACCATTAATGTTTACAATTTCAATGTAGTTGCCGTCTTAGTAATTCCATAAGTTGAATTTCGAATCTTATGAAGACGATATGTGCATGGCATGGTGAGTTTATAAATAAAACCAATGTCAGTTGTTAGTTAGATAATCACGTGCTTATAATTTTAAATAGTTTCAGGGATTTTTCATTTTCAGTAAAATGCTCCAATTCAAGTTGAACGTAATTGAAAATAATATTATTTTGTTGATTATCATCTTAATACTTCTAATTATGTTTCAGGTAGTTTCATGGAAAGAAAGCTGAAATAATGCAATATGTTCTATATTTTCTATTAATTTTGCAATTTATGGTTAATGTGAAATCTAACCATAACAGCAATAATAATAATAATAGTGATAATTATAATTCCGTTAAATATTGTCATAGTGATAATAATGGTAGTGATGGTATTGTTTTGAATGCTAGTGATATAAATGGTTCAATATTTAATTATACGTTTGCATCTTTATTTAATCGTAAAATTTTATGTATTGAAAATTCATTTATTGATTATATTCAAGATGGCGCATTATGTTCAACACCATTCGATAAAATCGAATTGTATTCGAATCGGAAATTTCCAAATTTATCGAAACGTTTCTTTGGTAATTGTCCAACATTGAAATCATTAAAATTATCCCATAATCGAATGGGTCTAGAGAAAGATGCATTTTCAACATTATATTATTTAATTGAATTAGAATTGATTGAAGTTAAAATTATACGATTGACACAACAATATTTTAAAGATTTATCATCATTGAAATATTTATTGATATCGAATTGTAATATCGAAGAGATTGATAATGGTGCATTTGATAATTTAGGTGATTTGGAATATTTACAAATCGATAATAATCGTATACATCGTATTGATGGTTTATTATCGAATTTAAGGAATTTAATTAAATTAACTGTATTGGAGAAAGTATCGACTTTTCCATGGGACGATTTGCAACATTTAAATTATTTAGAATATCTAAATATTGGTTATAAAATTTATAATTATGATATCGAGAAAATTGGTGAATATTTACCGAAATTGAAATGGATCAGTTTACCGAAATACGAATTTTGTCATGTTATTGAAAAATTGAAAAATGATTTAAAATTAAAATTACCGAATTTAGAATTCGGCGATCAAACTTGCATGAATTCATCAAATACTACTGCAATTATTACAATTAATCTAATCATAATTTTATTATTAATTATCATAATTTTCTAGTTACAATAAAATAAATATTTATTTATACGTTTAATTGTTTATTTCCCTTGAATCGTAATTTTCAATTATTGTTGTATTGTTGCTTAAATAGGAACCAACTAAAAATCTATTCATATCCCTTTCCTAAATTGCCTCTATTATCACAATTCCACTGATAACACGCATACACTAACATACATATAATAATAATAATAATAACACAATACCTAAATTCTAATCAATTTTGTTATTGTTTCATGATATTGTTTGAAGAATTGTATAGATAGCGCCTGCGCCATTTCTACGTTTCAACAACATTATTTGAAGATAACATTTGTTCGCGCGATATTGTTTAGTAAGTCGCGTTATTGGAACGCGTCCGGGTGTATTGCGAGCGTTCGGAAAGCTCCAACCATGCTTACAAAATATACCGGCTCGCTATATTTATATTTCAATAATAAAATTGTGATTATTACAAGTGGGTGATTTGTTATTTCTAAATTTTTTATGGATTACAATAAAAAAAACAAAAAATTGGTAAGTTTAAAATTTTTAATTAAACAAAAACTATATACGATAAGAATTTTGATAACAACTAAATGTCCGCGTAGTTATACTCCACCTCCCCCAATAATATGAAAATGGTCCAGCGGGTTCTTTGTTAACGTCTATTGTCATATGAGCTATTACAGAAGTCGCCGTCGCATCATCATCATCATCTCTTTCCTTATCCAGACATAACGTCTATCTATCCATAACCATCCAACCATCTACCAATCGAATCCGATGAATAGAACAACAATAAAATCGGGTATTGTTGGAATGTTGTCATGGATAAAAATGGTGATTTCCCCAACTAAAAAAAAAAGTATATAACGTAAAAATGTAACAACACAGGGTAAAGTCGATTCTTAAGCGTCGCGACGTCTATAGATACGAATGTTGATTGAATAACAAAACAAAAAAAAAGCTGTAGTAACAGTAAATTTTATTTTTTCCCCTTTTGTATAATTCTGGAGAATCTGCCTCTATTGTCCATTGAAAAATCAAATAAATATACAAGACTTCAATTTTACAAACAATTGAATCCGTGCAAATTCTATTGTTATCTATTTATATTGATAGATAGTAGAATGTCCATACAATCATCGATGGGCGTCTATGTTTAACAAAGCAGCTGATTCCCAACTTTAACAATACTCGTACAAATGAAACAATATTGTTGCTCATCATTATTTACTGAATGACTCGTTTCTGTCATCATCATCATCATCATCATCATTATT
>JAZBGX010000098.1:0-15288 GCA_037414775.1 Zonitis immaculata
CTCTCAACTTGTTTGGTTTTATTAACTAGAAACATTGACTTTATATACCTATATATGTATATATATAGAGGTATATAAAACAACAAGACACAGGACATCATTATTTGATGATCGTCTTTTAATGTTTAATGGACACCGGTTTTGTTGCAATTCTCCAAGGTTGTTATAAAAGTTGTTGTTGGGTGTATTTTTCATGGGTCATATAACAATATACAGGATGTCTTGAACAAAATATATCAAGAGATAATCCATTCAATATAACCTAAGAAAATCAAATTTGTCAAAATCACCATAGCAATGAAAAGTAATTAGTGCAATTTTTCTGAAGGAGAACACCGAAAATCTCCTGAAAAATTAACAAATTCGATATCCTTATTCTATTGAATAAAGTTCAGTATCTGGGACGACCTGTATATACAATGTAGATGGGTATATTATGTGCCTTACTGACCTTATGGCAGTTTGTATATCATCGAAATGGGTATAGTTTTTGGTAGGAATAATTCGCATTCTGTAGACTTGCTGGCAGGACCCACAGGCTGAACAACTTTAATATTACAACAACAACAACAACGTCTAAATGATGTATATCGTGATTATCATTTTTGTTATTTGTTCAATGTTGTTATCCTTTCGGGACTGTCGAAATTTCTCCGAAACTCAATTGAAATTATTCTCACAAAATCTATTATCAATTAATTCAATATAATAAATAAATGAATCAACGGAAATAGCAATCTATTATTTCCGATTTGGGCATCATTGAAATCATATAGAATGGAATTATTGTTGCAGTTTATAAAAACAATTTGAATTAAACGGAAGTTGCTTGTTATATAATAACTACAATATACAAATTTAACTGATTCAATCATAACTTCTGTATTTATTATTATTTATCATTAAAATAATATAGAGATATTTTATTTTGCAGATATGATAAAGTCTTGGCAAGATCCGTCCCTTCCACAAATTAACAACAACAACAACAACAAGATTTGTCATTTTTTCCCACCATCGTTGGTATTCCTGTCTTGCCGTTGTCATACCGTTAATAATAATTAGTTCCTATTTAGTTTTATTTATTTATTTTTGTTGTTGTTGTAATAATTAAAAATAATGGTTATTGCTGTAATTTCGACAATGGCAGCGAAATTATTTAGAAAAATGTCACCGAAAACTGTAGCCTTCACAGCAATTGGTTTAACAATTATTTTATGTGTTTATTATGCAAGTTATACAACTGATGTTAATCAAAGGACAATATCATCATCATCATCACAACAACAACAAGATAATTCGAAAATTATCGATGATAATAATATTGATAATAATTATAATAATAATAATGAAGAATTAAGGCAGCCGCATAGATTTTTTAAATCTTCAACATCTAATAATAACGATAGTAATTATCGTACATTTTTTAGAAAGGACTATGAAATTTGTCCGAAATTAATTAATACAGAAGCTGATATCAATACAGTTGATGTATTCAAGGATTTCGACTTTCAGGTAAGTTTTTTCTTCTAAAAATTATGATTTATTTCTCTATTTAAATTAGCGAATTATTATTAGAATTGCTGGTAAAAAAAAAAAAAAACGAACCGTGCCTGTCTGGATAGTTTTCTCACATGGCAATTTATCAGTCTGATAAAAAATCTGTGTAATTTTTATTTTTATTTACATTTTTTCAATTTTCAGTCGTATCTGCACAGCCTTTTATTCTTTTGTTTTCTAAAAATCCAATCATAATTGCATGAGTTTCAGGGAAGCTCTCCTGTAGCTACCAGAAAGTTTCCTGTCGCTGACCCATTGATGAGTTCTCATTCTAACAGGAAATTGTCTCGTGTTTCTAAAAATCCCCCAGTGTGATTGTGAATTCTTGCCCTTTTGCAATAGTTTTTGAAATTCTATTCAATATCATATCATAGGAGAAAACTGCAATTTTCTATTGATAGATTCTATTTTATATTTGATTTGCTGCAGTTGTGTTTATACGTTTTTCCAACAAAATATCCCATATTTTCAGTGTAATTACGTTGTAAAAGTCGTAATCTACAGGGTGTTTTTTTTTTGTTTTTTTTTTTGATATTGCATCTTACAATTATACAAATCTCACAATTTATAGTCGTGTTTCGTGACTTTTTCCAATTAAAAAATTGCAAAACTTCAACAATAGTAAAATTAATATTTATTTATTTTTTGGTGTAATTATTTTTATTACTCCCATGATTAAAAACTTTATTTTTGTTCTATTGATAATAATTAACGATAATTTTTATTATTTACTTTCATATGTAAATTATTTATAATATTGTTATGTAATTTTATAAATAATCAAATTATAATACGCTAGTTTTGTAGTTGAACTAGAAGAAAATTGAATCCATACATGGTTTCGAGTTCGCTAATAACTGGAATCTATATATATAGAGATTTTGATTGCAAATAAAAGGGGTTGAATCTACCCTACGGACGTATTCGTCTATATACTGTCAACTAGTTTCATCATTTATTCTTAAATAGAAATCAATAAGGGGGTTGTTTCTTTGTCTGTGAAATTTTAATCTTATTCAAATTCATGACATTTTACACTATTCTCAAAACACCGTTATATTTATTATTCTCTTTAAACCATTTATAGTATAAAACGAATTACAACATTCATATCACGTCTATTTTTTAGAATACATTTAAATTAAACGGATATTTTTTAAATATTTTATATTTGGAATTAGAACGAGAATGGAAAGTTGAATAATTGCAATAGAAATTATGGAAAAATTGACAATAAAATTACTTTTTCGTGACTGTTAGAAAGAAAATTAGGATACAATTTTATTTTTTTTTTATGAGACAATCCCACTCACCAATGATCTAAGAAATTACTCGATTGCATCGTGTCTCGTTAATTTACAATGATATTGTTGTTATATTGTTATTTTAGGATAGAAGTATCCAAAATAACTTTTCATTGTTATTTCGATTGTTGGATATTTTTTTGAAGATTTCTCAAAGAGTCAAGTCTATATTCTACATATGTAGGATTCATTTTCTTTTAAAGCAATAATACACTTTTTTTTGTTTTTCTTCAAAGTTTTATTGTAGTTAAACTATAAAAGCCTCACCTTATATACAGGACGGTCCACCAGGTCTTGCAACTCTGACTCTAGTGGGTACGAAAAAAACCGGTGATATTTAGAGAACATTTTGACATTAAAACGATTGTCCAAAAGTGCATTTTTTTCCCTTCACTATAACCAGAGTTCCTACAAGACCAGGAAAGCCTATAGTGGACCATCCTGTATAAGAGACGGCGGTGAAGAAGAAGAAGAAAAAAAACTTGAATTATAAACACCTACGAAAGTATTATGCATATGAATATGAAAAGTGGACATATTCTCGAAGAAACATCCTAGCAGACCAAAACAAAAACAAAACACAAACTTATACCGGGAGTATACCATCGAAGATTTACTCTATGTATTGATCAATTGTTTTATTCTATACCAAGAAATATCGCGATTCCAGTCTCCCGTTTCTCGATTGTTTATATTTTTCGGAATCAAAACAGTTGAATTCTTTATCGAAAATTGATTTTGCGATCTAAATTATGTTTTTTTTTTTATAATTTTAATTTTTTCCGTTCAAATTCAAAGAAAATTCAATTTTCTTTATTTCAATTGAAATTCTTGTCGAAACTTCAATTGTAGATTGAGATCGAGATATAATTATTATTCCATGGGAATGTCAAACGATAGAAAGGTTTTGAATTCAAAACGAGAAACAATTTTTGGAACAGTCATTTGTTGAATCAAATAAAGATCGATATCGAGGTTTAAAAAAATTCCCATTGATGAATACAGATCGTTAAAAATCTCAACAACAACAACAAAGTTCACTTTTATTTTTCTATATAAATACAAAAAAAAACACCTTTGTTATTTTCTTTTTTTTAACTACTCTCTCGTTTTCTTTTACCATTTTCATTCAATAAGAACAACAAAAAAAAAGATAAAAGAAAAACAGTTGCTCAGATTCTCATATCTTCACATTTCGCTTTTTAAACATTTCCTTTTCAATCTCGTCATCATCATCATCATCTCTTTTAATGTCAACTAAGGAAATGTTGAAAGAAAGATTCCAAGAAATTTCCAAGTGTTATTTTAACTGTTTCTTATTTATTTGATATAAAAAAAAAAATAGAAATAAATCAATCTTATTATCATTTTATAGCCGCCATGGATGAAGACACGAGAATATTGGGATAAATCGTTCGAAGATCGTTACGAGCGACAGAAAATGGACGCTGAAAGGCCACCCCTTAAAGTAATTTCTTTCAAGTTGTTATTGTTTCTTTCACATAATTGACTGAATGATAAATTTTATTGATTTAGGTGATAATAATTCCACATTCACATAATGATCCTGGTTGGTTGAAAACATTTGAAAATTATTATCATTATTCATCAAGACAAATAATAAATTTGATGGTATCGAAATTGCAACAACACAAAAATTTCACATTTATATGGTCGGAAATTGCATTTTTGAATGCTTGGTGGGAGGAGGCGCATCCTAGTAAACAGCGTGCATTAAAAAATCTAGTCAATTCAGGTAGAATTGAAATAACAACCGGCGGTTGGGTGATGACAGATGAAGCTAATGCCCACATTTATGCAATGGTCGACCAACTTATCGAAGGTTAATAATACCATTAATGAAATAATGGAGAATCAACACCCCTACACTATAGCTAATCAAAGTTGTAAGACAATACATTGATTAGTCGTTATTGGAAGGGTGGCGAATATGATTGATTATTGATAACGTCGAATTTTTTGTTTGTTTATTTCTTAGGGCATCAGTGGATGTGGACGAATTTGGGCGTGAAACCGCGTTCAGGCTGGTCGGTAGATCCATTCGGCCATGGTAGTACCCAACCATATTTATTATCATTATCTGGTATAAATGGTACAGTAATACAACGTATCCATTATGCATGGAAACAATGGTTGGCAATGAAACAGTACGGTGATTTCCGTTGGATACCATCATGGTCGCCATATGATAAATTATCGTCAATATTAACCCATAATCAGCCATTTGATATTTATTCGATAAAACATAGTTGCGGCCCACATCCGTATATATGTTTGAATTTTGATTTTCGTAAAGTACAAGGTGAATATACGGAATATTCGATTAAAGCACAAACGATAAATGAGAAAAATATTAAAGAGAAGAGCGAATTATTATTGGAACAATATTCACGTACAGGATCATTATTTCCACATAATGTTGTCTTGATGCCATTAGGTGATGATTTTCGTTATAATGTCATCGAAGAATGGGACCAACAATACACGAATTATATGAAATTAATAAATTATATAAACGAAAATAAAGAGAAATACAAAACTGATATAAGATTTGGTACACCGAAGGATTATTTCAATGAAATAATCAAACGTTACGATCAATTTCCGACGTTGAAGGGTGATTTTTTCGTTTATTCGGATATCTTTTCGGAAGGACGTCCAGCTTATTGGAGTGGTTATTATACAACACGACCATTTATGAAAATATTGAATCGTGAATTGGAAAATACATTACGTAGTACAGAAATTCTATATACGATAGCATTGAATTATGTTCGCCAACAGAAATTGTTGACACATTTGAAAATTTTAGAACGTGATTATGAGAAATTGATAAAGTCTAGACGGAATTTGGGTCTATTTCAACATCACGATGCAATTACCGGTACAAGTAAATCGTTTGTTATGCGCGATTATGGTTTGAAATTATTCGAAAGTATACGTGATACAATTAATATACAAAAAGATACAATACAAAGTTTATTATTACCGAAATTGACAATCAAATCGGATGAGAATATTTTATTGACTGACTATGAACGTTATGCTTTTGAACAATTACCGAAAAAAATACCGATAAATATATCGAAAGAACAATCACGGAAAATTATTGTTTACAATTCGTTAGGACAACAACAAGAGGAATTGATCAAAATTCGCGTCAATACATTCAATGTTAAAGTTATTGATGATGATAATGGTGAGGAGATTCTATCGCAGGTCAATCCCGTTTGGGATACGAACGATACTAGTACAAGATTTCTAGTTGCTAAAGATGAATACGAACTAATATTTATTATTAAATTGCAACAATTAACAATCAAAATATTAACAATAATGTTTGATGATAGTGAGGCGACATTGTCGACGATTTATTGTAATAAATGCCAACGACAGAATAATATCGATGATGATTCGAATATAATAAAATCAAAATTCAAAATCAAAAATATACCATTAGGTGATATACAATTGGAGAATCACAAATTCAAATTACTATTCAATGGTAATAGTGGTTTTTTGAAGACAATAACACGTAAAATAAAACCGAAAATAATGCAATGTTCAATACAATTCGCCGCTTATCGTAGTGCCCAATTCCATTCTGGTAGTTATTTATTTATGCCAGATCCGAATGAGCATGATATTGAAAAAGATGTATTACAACAATATAAAGAACAAATGAGTATTATTATAACATCTGGACAAATATCTAGTGAATTAACTGTAATTTATGGACAATTTCTAATGCATACAATACAAATTTTCCATATGGTAGATTCACAACTATCGAATGGTATATTTATTGAGAATATTGTTGATTTTGAGAATCCACCAAAGAATCGCGAAACTGAATTATTTATGCGTTTCATAACCGATATACAAAATGGTGAACCACCGGAATTTTATACCGACTCAAATGGTTTCCAAATGCAGAAACGTATTAAAATTGATAAGATCGGTATTGAAGGTAATTATTTTCCAATAACAACAATGACATTTATACAAGATGATTCGATACGATTGAGTTTATTAACGAATCATGCACAAGGTGCGGCTAGTTGGGAGCCTGGCTATCTTGAAATAATGATTGATCGACGTACATTATACGATGATAGTCGTGGTATGGGTGAAGGGGTAGTCGATAATCGCAAAACAATCCACAAACATTGGCTAATCATCGAAGATATCGATAAAACTAACAACAACAATAACAATCAAGCGAAACGTTTCGATAATTCAGATGATAATCCACCGTTCGAGAAAGGCGAAATCCTACGATCCATCAATATACCAACTGACTCAAATACTAACAACAACAACAACAACAATAAAAATGAAGATTTTGCATTGCCTTCGTTATACGCCAATCAATTATCGAACATTCTAAACTATCCAATGTTCACTTATATTATCGATCAAAAATATCAAAACCTAATTAGAAATAAATCGATAAATTTATTAAACAATCAATTACCATGCGATTTACATTTATTAACATTACGTACACAACCGGATTGGATTTATTCGCAATTTCCATCGAACAGTGCATTATTTGTGTTGCATCGACAAAACTATGATTGTCATATAAATGGACAATTTCAATGTTTCAATAAACAATTTCTAAGAAATACAAATTTCGATTTTGTTAATATTAGTAATATTGAAATGAAAACATTAACAGGAATTGATACAATTTATTATAATTTAACAGATTTAAGTGATATTTATGTTGAACCAATGACATTGAAGACTTTCAATATAACGTTTGTATTGTAGATTTTTCATTGCGGATGGCATTCTATAGGAAGGGTGGAAAATTTGTGATTTTATACAGAAAAAAAAATCAAATACTTACAATTAGATAAATGAGTCGTTTATATAATTATTATTAATTTATATTTTTCAACAAATTGTAGATATTGTAAATATCATTATACAGATAGAAAGTACTTTTATTATATTGATTATAATAAAAATTAATGTCCATTTTGTAGTTGCCTTTGTCGTGAGAATTTAAAAAAATATATATAAACATATATATATTTGACTGATTTTAGTTTTAAATTATTGTTTTGTTTTATTTTTTAAATTAGAATTTTGTCAGTTTGAGAGAGTTGTTTTAAACTTAAGTTAAAATAAATAAATCCAATAGAATATTCTTTTCAATAATAGAATTAAACCTTTAAATAATTACTGGATAATAGTGATTGAAACAACAATTCAGATGTATCCACAGACAAAGCAAGGACGAAGGAATCGGCCTGATTGGAATATCACAGGTGAATTCAATCTAAAATTGTATCAATAAATGTTTATTACTAACTATTACTATCAATGATAACTTACAAATAGTTGTGTTTTTTTTTTCTCTCTCAATCTAAATATATATGTATATATCGGAATACATTTTAAATGAATAGGAAAAAAAATTGCATCACAGATCAAAATCAATGAATGAATGAATTGATTCAAAAATTAAGGTCATCACAACCTTTAATTAAGAACAAAAACAGATCACAAAATTAAAAAAAAAAAACAAAAACAAAAGGTGCAAAGCTTCATTGTTTTTTCTTTTCTTTCATATATACAAATAAATACCAAAAACCCCCGATCACAATACTATTTCCCTAAAAATTCTATCGAAAATTAAACGACTTACCTAAATAATTATAATTAAATCAATTTATAATAAACGGTAACTACTTTGATTTTCACTTATTTCCAACAAAAAAAAAAATTTTTTTTTGTTTCAATAAATTGGTATTTTTTTCGTTATAGTTTTCCGACACATATGGCATGTCTTTAATGTATCGGCACATTTCGAACATGTACCATGTCCACATAAAAATACAACATTACGTTTACGTTCCATACATATACTACATGCATGACTTTCTTCAATTTCGGCAATTTTACATTCTAAATAACGCATACGTTCAGCACTCGGTTGACGACTTTTCATCGGTATTATACGACCATCTTTTGTTATACGTTTCTGTACAATTACACTGCATTGTAAACATTTTTTCATACGTGACGAACAATCCTCACATGCCGGCTTATGATTGCATGGTTCTAAACGTACATTTTCTTCTGACAATTCAGAACAAACTAAACATTCAACTGGTTTACTTGTTGTTGTTGTTGTTGTTGTTTCTATTGTTGTTGATGATGAAGTTGTTACAATTTCATTTTGATAAAAATGTGATTTATGATTTGGTGAATTTTCTTGTGATGTTGTACAACCGTTATTATCATTTGTTTTATCACAACGCCTACTACGACGTGTATTTTTAGTTTCATCTAATATAGTCCGTATTGGACTATTTTTCGGTGTATTATCACCAACTAAATTGAAGCCTTCCAATAAATGTCGCGATTGTTGTTCGTTCAAACTCAAAGTCTCTATATCAAAACTTTGTTGTTGTTGTTGATTATTATCTAAATGTGGTTTATAACTCTTCAATAATTCTTGTAAATTAGTCTCTTGTATCAAATTTAAAGCAGTTTGTCCTTTACTATTTAAACAATCTAAATCGATGCCCATTTGTATCAAATAACAACCAATTGCTATAGCTAAACGATATTCATCTACATAAGATAGAGTTTCATAAATTTGATAAATATCAGGACAATCATCTTGTTGTATATCATTATTTAGATGTGATTTTTTAATTAATACCAAATGTAAGGCAGTATCATCATCTTCATCTTTGGCATTGATATTTGCTTTTAATTTGATCAATAATTCAATAACACCACAATGTCCTTGACTAACAGCTAATAACAATGCTGTTTGATTACGATTATTACGTAAATTTATATCAGCATGTCCGATTTGTATCAATGTTTCAACAACATCTTTATGTCCATTTAATGCAGCTAAATGTAAAGCTGAGAAACCATCATCCTTTTTAACATCAACCAATTGTCGAGCATGTTGCAATAATTTACGTGTAGCATAGTTTTTACCTTTCAAAGAAGCATGATGTAAAACATTAAAACCACGCTTATTGCGCAACGTAAAATCGATACCTACAATTAAAAGATTTTTATTAATATATTAAAATTATTTATGAGAAAATTACCTCTAGATGAACATAATAAATCAATGACTTGATAACTATCTTTACCGATGGCATCATGTAATGCTGTATCACCATATAAATCAGTACAATTTGGATTGGCACCGGCATTTAATAGAATTTGTACACATATAGCTGGTTGTTTATGTGCAGCAATATGTAATGCTGTACAGCCACTACGATTCGATGCATTCAATTCAGAACCCGTTTTGATTAGTAAATCCAGAATTTCCGGTTGATTACCAAATGCAGCATAATGTAAACATGAATCGCCATCATTATCACATGCATTCACTGATGCACCGGAATTTAATAATAAACGTACAATTGATGAATGGCCTTGATGTGAGGCTACTTGTAATGCAGTTTTGCCACCGCTACGCATATCAACCATATTATGCGGTAAACCATCCAATAAACGTTGAACAGTCTCTAAATGGCCTTGTGCTGATGCACGTACTAGTTGATCGGCTATACCATTATTTGATTGATTTTCATTTGGATTCGGCGGATGCCATTCCACTATAATAATAATAATAATAATTATATTTATAAATATAATTTTGAAAATATAGGTACTTGAAGGTTCTTGTCGTTGATTTTGCATAGCTTGCATTGAATTTGCTAGCTCAGCTGCACTACCCGGGACAAGACGGACGCATTGTGGGTTTAAAGTCCAAGCATGGCCATCGAGTTGTACACGTAAATCACCATCGGAATAGATTTTCAAAATTTTACCCAATTTTCCTAAAGACTATAAAACAAAAAAACAAATTCATCAAGCAATTATTACCTATTTTAGAAATAATGAACTAATTAATACATTTTTCATTATTTCAATCCACTCGCCGTGTCCTTTTTGTAGCTCTTTAACTTTATCGATATCAGTCCTTAAACAAACAATATCGCCAACTGCTATTGTATTAACTTTTGATAATGTCGCCGGGTTAAAAGTCCAACGATTTTGACAACCTTCGTATTGTACACGGATATCCCCTTTATCGGTAACTCGATGAACTTTACCGATCTTTCCTATATACTGAAATTGAAAAATAATTTTGAAATAAATGAAAAAAATATATATAAAAATTGGATACTTCAGCCATTTTCGGATTCCAACCACCATGGCCTTGTTGCATTTGTTTCAATTGTTCTTCATTAACAATAACTTTAACTTTATCACCAACACTAAATGGAGGCGGCCCTGATCGTACTGGACGGCTTACAACTTGTTCAATTATATGACCTTAATGATAAAAATTAATAAAAATATTTACTAGTTGAAAATAAGTGATTGTTTACCAAGAACTGGAAGATGTTCAGGATAATAATAACCACCAGACGACGGTTCAATAAATTTGATATCACAATCACCTTTATGTCCTAAACGATAAACATTCGTTGAACCAGATAGCCAAGTAACATTTGCAACAGAACGACTACTCTCTTTATCCCAACCGCGTATATCAATTACACGACCAATTTTACCATCACCACCATCTTGATTACCCCATTCCCAATTGAAACCGCGTACAACTTTTGCACCAACAAATATACCTTTCAATTCGCATTTACGATCGTTCTGACGAGCCGGCAAATCAACTCTACAATCAATTAGATTTTGGGTTTTTTTAATTGTTTTTTGATATACTGGTGGATTTACCCTAAAGCTGTGGCGGAATCGAATCGTTTAAAAGAATGATCTAAATCATGTTTATCACCGTGATAACACATGTAACATAGGTCGTAATCGTAACAAATGGAACATTTGTATTTCATGCCGCTAATACCTTGACTTTTACAACCATCGCAGACTATATTTGGATGTTTTACACCTAAAATATTAATAATAACAATAAACTTGAGGAAATCTTGCAATAATTGGTGATTGTGTTTAAGCGATTTAATTGGAAATTATTTCGTAATTTACCTATTTGTGCATTATCGATAACACGTAAATCGTACTTTCCTAAATAACCAACTCGATAATTTGTACGTGTACCATTATCCCATTGTACAACAACGGTTTTATCTGGCGATCCTACACTACCCGATTTACCAATTTCGCAAACTGTACCAACAAAACCTTCGCCACCATCTAAAATAAACAACAACGACACACGAAATTAATGATGACTCATTCTATATTTCTTCAACAGCTGTTTTTTATAATTTACCTTGATTACCCCAAGTCCAATCTGGTCCTCGTACGATCCGTATACCTGGAGTTAACATTTTTGATCTTATTTACATCAAGTTCAAGTCAAAATTTTGGAAATATTCTTAAATATACGTAAATAACAGGGTGACCAAAATATGATACGATCTAAACAAGGAGAACATAGATCTATTGGAAGTTTGATTATTACTATATAGAATGGATTTTGTTGAGATTTTGGCACTTGTTAGACTATTTGGATGTTGTAAATAATCAAAATTCACATTATTTCAATATTTTCTTTTCCTATTAATTAAAAACAATTGCACAAAAAAATCAAAGTTTTTGTTATTGTTGTTGTTACTATTTGACATTAGATTTGATATTAGTACCAGTTAAAAGATGGCGCTCTAATCAAAAATCGACCAATTTCTTAAAATAAACAACAAATGTTAGAATTGAATAGAATTGAATAAAAAGTAAATAAATATACATGATAAGAATTACATCCACTATATAGATACGATATTTCATCATAATTCAAGTATTCTATTGATTGTATGTCTAATATGTTGGTTAAATTATGTGTTGCTTATATATCGGACATAATCCCATCTCTACTGATTTTTATCTGTTGAGAGAATGAGAGAATGACACATTCCATCCGATCAAACAAAAGAATTTTTCTGTTCTATATTTTGGTTTTTCATGAGTAAAAAAAAAGTTCCGTTTCAGTTCCAGGCGATTTTCAGTGGTGTTAACAACAGAGTAACGAATAGCCCCTTTGATTTATTATCTACATTTTTTTCACGTGGAATTGATTATTAGAAACATGTCCGATATCGAAATTCTACCAGATGAAGTTCTAGAATTTATTTTATCATTAATACCACCATATAAAGATTTACATGATTGTATGTTAGTATCAAAAAGATGGAGAAGATGCGTTATAAGTAAGTTTAAATATAGTCCATGTTGGAGGCGAAGAATTGGTCGAGTCATGATCTTTTTTTTTGTTTTGTAGATGTTGCTAAAACAAAACTACGCAATTTACATCGAGCTATTATCGAATTTGATATAAAATGGAATACATTGACACCAGCTGATATGGCACCGACTATATCTAAACGATATTCACATACAGCTGCAATGCATGATAATTCAATGTATGTTTTTGGTGGTTGTACATGTTCAATGACTACTTTCAATGATTTATGGCGATTAGATTTGTCGAGACGACAATGGGTACGACCGTTAGCTATGGGAACGTATCCATCACCGAAAGCCTGCAGTACATTAGTTTGTTATAAAGATTTACTTGGTAATTATCAATTGTTTTGTTATACACAGTTTTTTCTTCGAATTTATTGATTTCAGTATTATTTGGTGGTTGGGCTTATCCACCATCATACCCATTATACCAAAGTTGGCATTTATTTAATGAATTACATGTTTATGATATCAATGCAAATCGTTGGACGTCTGTAAACAGTTCAGATCCACCACCACCAATGGCTGGACATTCAGTATCAGTTGTTGGTAATTGGATGATTGTATTTGGTGGTTTACATAAACCAAATACGGCTGTACATTGTGAAAAATCAAATGATATATGGAAATTGAATTTGATAACATGGCAATGGTATAAGCAAGAAATTGTTGGTGATTTAAAACCAAGTGGACGTTTAGGACAAACACAAATTGTATTAAATGATGAGAATTTATTAATTTTGGGCGGTAGTGGTGGACCATCAACAACATATTATGATGCATGGATATTGAATATGAAAGGTGATTTATGGCATTGGATACCAGTTGATGTTTTAGGGAAAACACATCGACCTGGTAATATTTGGTCGAATCCAGGATGTAAAGTAATTAATATTGATAATTTAAATATTTCGAATGGTTACATGAATTTATTTTTAGATTGGTGATAAAGTTGTGATGTTGAATCGTATTAGAGAGACACCATTATCGTCAGTTGTTTATTATCCAAAAAATTCATGGGTAAATCAACGAACACCCGATGATGGTAAATTATCACGGATTGATTTAGCAAATCGTCAACAAGATTTAGATGAGAATGTGAATGGTAAACGTGGTACGTTGAGAAATCATAAAAGAGAAGCCGAAGATGATAATTATCCAATTCCAGGGTCTTCTAATGATCATGATAATAATTTTGTAAATTTGATGGTAAAAAAAAAAAATTTAATTTCATGTACTAATTGGAGATTTTGTTTTAGCCAAATGTACCGATTTCACCAATTAATTTAGCTGCATTTAATGTACAACCCGATGTTGTTACGAATAACAAATCAGAACGTATGCGTATACAAAGATTAGCCCGTCTATCCGGTATAGAAGATCGTTTGAAGAAAACAAGAAGAATTAGTGACGATAAATCAAATAATAATCCGAATAATAACAATAATAATGTTAATGGTAGTCATTTTTTGGGTATTTATGTTTTAGATTTGTCAAAAGCTCTAGACATTCGGCCATGTGTTACATGGTTACAACCAAAAAATCTAGAAAATGGTCCGGAAGAAACAATTTTATATACGTTATTAGAAGGTAAATCGGAATTAGTTATGTTTGGTGGTATAAAAAAAGATCCCACATGTTTAGGATTTTCAATGAATATTAATAATCAGATATCAAATACATTACATTTTATAAGTGCACCTAATTATGTTATTTAATATAAGTTTTCTTTTGTTGAATAAAATTCTTTGTGATGATGATGATTAATTGGATTTTCTTGCCACTATTATTGGAAAAATCAAATATCGATATTGTGGTGGAGCGACATCTGTAATAAAACATCGGAAATAATCATTGTTGAGATAAAGCTATACGATCAAAGAGTGTGTGAGAAGTAGACGGAAACAAGCTGCGCTCTGTTTTATCGGTGGCGTTGTTTGATCAGTTGACGTAACGATTCGTACCAAGAACGTAACCTCTAAAAAGAAAAGTGAACCAAATAATAGGACAATATTCTTTGTTTGGTGTTTTTATAAATATGATATTACTAAATATTTCCATGTCGTCGTATTTAAACAAAACAAAAACGTTTATTTTCAATAAAGAAAATGTCTAAACAAGTGAAACGTAAAATCACTGTAAACATCTCACCAAAAGGTAAAATATT
>JAZBGX010000098.1:15365-33896 GCA_037414775.1 Zonitis immaculata
TCGCAAAACGGTACATGTCCTTACGGTAAAAATTGTAAATATTCATCAACACATACATTAACTAGTCCATCTAAACAACGAGCTGCTAATAAAAATCAAAATCAAGATAAACAACGTCGACATAATATTAAAGAGGATGTCCATAAACGGTCTAGTAATATTGTAGAAGAAAATTGGGATCAATGGGATCCGGATGAATTAGCTGATGCTGATCCAGATGATTTAGAAAAACGTCGTCAGGAATTACAAAGAGAACTTGAATTACAAATGAAAATGGAGAGTAAAGCTAGGCGTAAAGAAAAGAAAACGAAAAAAGAGAGTAGTCCATCAACCGATAGTACAAGTAGTTCATCTGATTCAAGTTCTAGTAGTGATGAATCTAGTTCGAGTTCATCATCATCTACTGATACACGACGGAAGAAATCGAAGAAAACTAAACTCAAACGTGATTCATCAACATCATCGGAGGATCGTACAAGAAAACATCGATCGAAAACTAAACGAACAACATCAAAAATTATCTCATCGAAATTGGATAAAACGAAAAAATTATCGCATAAAATACAAACGAAATCAACAACAATCGTAAAATCACCAATATCGCCACGTTGTCGGAAACAATCCCAAACACCACCGCCGAAAATTAAACCAAATGTTATACAAAAAAATACGATTATTGAGAGTAAATCACCACGACCAGTTAGTAGATCAAGTGATCGTAAACGTCATACACCATCACCGAAACCAATTAAAGAACGTGAGAAAGATAAAGATCGTGAGAAGGAACGTGAACGTGAGAAACTACGGGAAAAAGAGAAAGAACGCGAGAGGGAACGTGAAAAAATTAAAATCAAAGAACGTGAAAAAGATAAGGATTTTAAAAAACGTGAAATACGTTCGCCGAAACGTGAATTACGTAAAGAATCGAAAAAACTGGATACACCGGATTCATCACATTCACGTGATAGAAAATCACCAAGTCGTACAAAAACAAATCCAATTCGCCGTGATCATAAAAGTCCACCATTGAAAGATGAACGTAATCGCGATATTAATAGAAAAGATGATAAAGAACGTTTACGTTTGAAAGAAATTGATAAGCCATTACCACCAGCATCGACATCACGTAATAAAGATCGTCGAGATTCTCGAGATCGTGAACGTGAACGTCGTTTAGCACGTGAAGAACGTGAAGCGGCACGTGAAAAAGAACGTGAAGAAGCTTTGGCTCGTTGTCAGGAGCGTCAGCGTGAGCGGGAACGTTTAAAAGAATTAGCAAAGAAAGAAGAGGAACAACGAAATCGTGTCCGTAGACGTGATGATCGTGGTTTAGATAAACCAACAAATGATCGTGTTGAACGTTTATTACCATTACCAGAAGATCGATTGCCAGCAAATCGGAAAGGACATTCTAGTGAAAGAGAACAACGTATTTTAGTAGGAAATGATCGACGTGAACAAAGAGATCGACGCGATCAACGTACACCAGATCATAAGAAATCAGCAGAGAAACGTGATCTTGTTGGTGATAAAGAATATAGGAATTATGAACGTAGTGGTGGTAATGAAAGAAATTATGAACGTGATCATGATAGAGATTATCCGTCGGCAATTAGATTACGAGATTCTGATCGTCGAGGGGATGATAAGAATTATGATAGTCCTTATGGTCGTCGATATTCAGATAATGATTATAATGAGAATTCACGTGAAGATTGTTTACCTTTAGATAATCGTGATTATTCTGATGATCGACGTATGAGGCGAGATGTATGGGATGAGCGAGAAGTCGATAAGTTAGGAATTATACATATATTTTTTTCAAATATACTAATCTTACTATTTTTTTTTTTATTTATTTAGTCGTAGATATAATCGTGAAGATTCATGTCCACCGGTTACATTAAAAAATCGTGACTGGGATCCAGATTATAATGATCATAAATGGGATCGATCACGTCGACCACCACCACCACCACCACCACCACCTCCTCCTCCACCACCACAA
This sequence comes from Zonitis immaculata, assembly GCA_037414775.1. Lineage (NCBI taxonomy): Eukaryota > Metazoa > Arthropoda > Insecta > Coleoptera > Meloidae > Zonitis > Zonitis immaculata. Next base: position 17,374 of record JAZBGX010000098.1, read on the forward strand.
CGTGAATGGAATAATCGTAGTGGTAATAACACCAATAATAATAATAATAATAACAATCAAAATAATAATAGTAATGATAATTGGGATAAAACGGATCATAAACAACATTTACCTGAAGAAGAATGGCGTCATCATTATCGACAAATTGATAATTGGTCGAATAATGAAGATCGACGAAGATGGCCGCCACCGGATTGGCGTGAAAAATCACGTCCAAAAAGTTCGGCATCATACCATCGTGAAGGTTTTTTCCCTTCTTATTCGTATAGAAACAAAAGTTTAGATAATTTTTTTTTTTTTTTTGATTAGGAGAAGAACAACGTAAAGAAATACCGAAATTGGATCATTCTGAAGTAAAAACTAATGAAATTGATTTGAAGAAAGATAATATAATTATTCCAAAACGTCCAGCTGAAGAAGTTTTAGATAATCCACCGGACATAAAGAAACCGTGCATTATTGATTCGGTTCTTGAAGATGATTTGAGTGAAATTAGTGATGATGCTGATGAAATTTTGAATCGTGATGAGGTTTTTTTTCAATGTTTTATCATTTTATATTGAATATTGTATTAATTTTTGTTTACGAAATTCTAGGAAATTATCGATGAACCAGTAGAACAAAATATGGTTGATTTAAATTCGACTACAAAAGATTCACAACAAATATCATCAAATTGTGCATCACCGAATGTAGTCGTAACTGCAGCTATAACAACAGCAGTAGCGACACCAACTATAAGTACTACAACTACTAGTTCAAGTATTTGTACAACAACAACAACATCGACAACAATATCAACAGCGACAGGAATAACAACAACTACAACAACAATACCGAGTGTAACGGCAAAGGAGGAATCGATTGAAGATGATAATATGGATTTAGATTTTGAAGAGATTTCAGAGGATGAATTGGAAGAAGAATCCCGTTGTAAAGGTATTGGTGATGCATTAGGTGTTGATTGGGCTAGTTTAGTAACAGAATCACGTCCAAGAGTGAAACCGATGAATTCAGTGAAACGTCGTTGGGATAGTTGTAATGTTTTAATAAATTTAGGTATATCCGTTGATATGGCTGGTGAAGATTTAACAAGAGAAATTTTCAAACAACATCATCTATTAGAACAAAAATCGGAAAATAACGATAATCCTAATATTGATGTTGATAATATTGAGATACCACATCGTATTGGTGCAATACAAGTTGCTATACGTGAAAAGAAATCAATTCGTAAAGCATTATTTTCAAATGTTGGACAACATTGTCGTGCATTAAGTGCTAGAAGAGATTTAATGATGCGTAGACATTTATGTAATATGCCATTAAATGATTGTTACAGTGATACACCGAAACGTTATGATCCTGAATTGGCGAAAATTGCTGTTCAGTTATTTGAACGGTGTCTATAAATTTTTCTTTAAATTCGTTCTATTTTTTGACCCCTCCAATGTAAATAACTCGATCTATAATTTTGGAATGTTTATATTTAAAAAAAAATTGAAAAAAACATTAGAAGGTAAATTATTTTTATAACAGCATGTATGTGTTGATATTTAAAAATAGTAATAATAATAGGTGTTTTTAACGTTTGTTAAATGAATTTTAAATTTAATAATTGTAGAATTTTAACAACAAATAAGGTCAATTCCAAAAAAATTATATAAGTATTGATTTCCGTTATTTTTCCAGACATATTCATTCAACACCAATCTCCCAATCGTATTTAAATATAGTTTGTATAGTAGAGTATATAAATTGATCGGCTTGAAACAAATTCACATAACTAGTGCTACAAGTAACGTTAAATTTTGATAATGTTAAAACCGGTACGTAAAATTGATTTAATTGATAAGACAATTCGACAATATTTATTTAAAAATCAATTATTACCGACAACAATCAATACGGATGATTGTTGTTGGGAAATCCGTAAATCACAATTAGGTGGTTTTGGTGTTTTTGCAAAACGTTCAATACGAATTGGTGAGATTATCTTCAAAGATCGTCCGATAATTTTAGGACCTAGATCAACAAAATCTACAACACCATGTTGTTGTAATTGTTATCGATCGGATAATTTGCAATTATGTTGTAATTGTGGTATTTTTGTGTGTTCCAAAACGTGTCAAGATTCCGATTTACATTCAAAAGAATGTCGATTGATTCAATTATGGCGGAATAATAATAATAATTATTATAGTGATAAATCTTTGGAATTATTAAAAGTTTCAACGCCTATTCGTGCATTATTGCTCAATAATGAAGATAGAGATGTTGTGCTATGTTTGAAGGCACACCACCGTTCGGGTCGGCATGGTTTCGAAGTGGATGTAATGAAACACGAATTGGCTTTTAATTTGTCACAATACGATGAAGAATTTATGCGTTTAGTTTGTTCAATTCTAGATTCGAATGCATTCGAAGTTGTTATCGGTGATGAACGACAACAAACAAGTGTACGTGGATTATTTCCATTATCTAGTTTATTAAATCACAATTGTACACCGAATACATTTCATATATTCGATAATCAACAGAATATGATTGTTAGAGCATCGATTTCTATTGAAAAAGATACGGAAATTTGTACATCATATTCACGTTTAATATGGGGCACAATGACGCGTCGTTATCATTTATTTAGAACGAAACATTTTTTATGTAAATGCCAACGGTGTCTAGATCCAACTGAATTCCATACCTATATGTCGGGTATTTTATGTAAATCATGTCATAATGGCCATGTAATACCAATGGTACCATTAGAATTTGATACGAAATGGCAATGTGAATCGTGCAAAAATATTTATCGACGTAACGAAATTGGTTCGATAACAACATTATTGGGGTCAATATTGAATAGTTTCGATTCGAATAGTGATTATCAATATATGATTAATTTTTTTACAAAGAAATTAACGAAACTAGTTTGTCGCAACAATGAAATTATTATTGAATTGAAGTATCGTATCATTTGGATTTTGGGATATACAACAGGATTGTATTTGAACGGTTTGTATTTTTTTGTTTTGGATTGTTGTAATGAGGCCAAAAATTTATTGAGCTAGAGGAATCTAACCTTTGTGGAGAAAATTCATTTACACGTGCCAATTGGGAACTATGGGATAAGATAATTTTGTGATTCAGGCCGTATAAGGCGTGTCATCGAACATGATTCAGTGCTAGTTGATTTACTGGAATGTTCTTATTGTTAGTATTGGGATTGGAATAAAGGGGCCCCCAAAGTTATTTCGCACCAAAGTCCCGTTAGTTCTCGCTAAACCACTGATATTTTTAGATTATCGTATAGATATCGGTTTCAATTTAAATAATCAACATCTAATTCATTACGAAATAAATAAAATAGCATCTCTAAATGGTTTTTTCTATATTTTAACGACTGGTAATAATTAAGATAAAAAACAATACTTGAAACTACAGTGATACATCCCTTAATGGACGTTTCTCCGTGGTTGTCCACTCAACAGAGGTTTCACTGTAATTAATTATGATGCTCCAATTATTTGGAAAATAGAAAAAATATTTTGGTGTTTTTTTTTATATAGAGATGGTAATTGGAAACGTTCCAGATAACAACAAACAAAACTGGAGTATATTTTGCATATACGAGGGGGTACCCAAAAGAAATCGGAATAGCATTGCCGTGGGTGAAGCTTGTGTAGTACGCATTTCTGCCGCTAGGCGTATATAGCGCAACTCATTGGCAGTTCAGTGCCGCCTAAATTGTCAATTTGGCTTGTACCGTTCATCTGCAGTAATTGTTTTTGCTAGTGCTGTTTTGTGTTTGTTTCGTTTTTTTTATGAACAACGTGCAGCTGTGAAATTTTGTTTTCTACTCGGTAAAAAAGCTGCTGAAACTGTTTTATTGTTGAAAACAGCTTACCAAGATGACGCTATGTGTAAAACTCAAGTGTACGAGTGGTTTACTTGATTTAAAAATGGCTACATGTCGACTGCCCGAATCGACGAAAATATTGAAAAAATTCGGGGGCTTGTGCTCACAGACCGTCGACAGACAATTGATCAACTGTCAGAGATTAGTGGGTCATCTTGGAGCTCGGTTCAGCGAATTTTAACGGAAGATTTGTGCATGAAAAGGGCTGTTGCCAAGTTTGTTCCTCGGGTTCTGATCGACAATCAAAAGGAATATCGAGTTGAAACATGTCGTGTTTTGAAACAACAGCTTGAAACCGGCCCAGATTTTCTATCGAAGATCATTACTGGTGATGAGTCATGGTGCTATGGTTACGACCCCGAAACAAAGCAACAATCAAGCCAATGAAGGAGGTCATCGTCACCCCGACCAAAAAAATGTCGTCAAGTCAAATCAAACGTCAAAACAATGCTGATTTGCTTTTTTGATGCTAAGAGCGTAGTTCATTCAGAGTTTGTTCCCCCAGGTCAGACTGTCAATCAAACATTTTATTTGGAAGTTTTAAGAAGATTGCGCAACAGTGTTCGTCAAAAAAGACCCGATTTGTGGCAGACAGCAGACTGGTTCTTCCACCACGACAACGCACTTGCACACACTGCCATCTCTGTTAGACAGTTTCTGGCTAAAAATGGCATGGTTCCGCTGCCCCACGTACCTTATTCGCCTGACCTGGCGCCGTGTGACTTTTTTTTATTTCCACGTATGCAAAGGGGCATGAAAGGACACCGATTTGACAACATCGAAGAGGTAAAGAAAAAAACGAGGGAGGAGCTGTCAGCTATTTCTAAGGATGAGTACAAAAAATGTTTTGAACAGTGGAAACATCGGTGGGACAAATGTATAAGTTGTAATGGAGAGTATTTTGAAGGGGATAAGGTTTTTTTGTAAAAAAATTGAAGATATATAGCTTTTAAAAGCCAATTCCGGTTTCTTTTGGGTACCCCCTCGTAGAGAGTTCTATAGTAGTTACGCCACTGGTTTTCTCAATTTGGTGCAATTTATCGATGTATATCTAGAAAACACCTGAATAAACACATTCATATGAATATGTTCTTGTATGGTACATTCAACTTTGTTTACAATTTTAGTACCAATTGGCACCTGTGCCAATTGATTTGATCATAATTTGGCCTTATTTACAATAGTTGCGAATAAATATAATTTTGTACATTTTCCAGAAATTCCTGAAAATCTATTGACGATCAAAGAGAATTTCTGTCGGGATTTATTGAATTTAGTCGATCATCTCAATTTGGGCCAATGCAAAATAAAAGGTTTATTATTATACGAACTGTATAGTGTTTTGAAAGAGAGACTCAAACGAAACTCGAATTTAGATCAGGTAATTATGGATGGAAATATGATTCAGTCATCATATCTGAATCATATTTTATATTTATGAAATTCCATATTTCTTCTCAAGTATAAGAATTATTGATAATAAATTGTTTGATTTGTTGGCAGTCGTTCGGTCCAGAATTAGAAACATTATTAGATGAGTGTGCAGACATTTTGATGTATGATGTTACAGCTCCGCAGGAGATTAAGAAGCATCCTGTTTGGAAAAACTCGTGTATTTATTGAAAACATGAAAATTCATTAGATTTTTGTTCGATCCAATTTAAAGGTGTTTGCACACGCCGTACATATTGTATTATTGATATAGTCGCGTGTGCAAATAGCCTAATAAAATGACTATATATATAAATTGTTATTGTTGTTTTAAATTTATAAAAATTACCATTTTAGGAAGGTGTGAAGTTGAATTTGAATGAAATTTGTTTCCGGCCGTGAATTCCTACAGGGTTGACCAGCATGGGGTTGAAAACCCAACAACAATCTAAAACATGCACGATTAATCATATTAACGTTATATTTATTGGTAATTTTGGTTGTTTTTTTTTTTTTAATTTAAAACAAAAGTGAATTTCGAAAATTATCTACAGGTTATTATTATAAACGAAGGGACGAAATATAAGAACAACAACAACAACAAAAAACAAACTAAATCTAGCTCATTTTGTCAGTTGGGTCGAGTGTGAGCCCCCCTGTTGTGCCTCTTTAGCCAACAAGACTATGATTAATTATCGTACATTCCACACAATCAAAAAAATAAATAATACAAAACTATTTTTCGGTAATAAACGACGAGATGGGGACGATAAAAAAAAATTGCTCACTACCGAACAATTTTATAAGACCCAGTCCGGGAGCCGGTCCTGTCGTACAAAAACAAAAAAAATTGGTCGCATTAAATTTTTAAGTTTATTTCTTGATAAATTATTTATGTTTATGATAAACAACTGTCACCCAGTTTTCATGAAAAACGTTTATTTCTGTCCGAATATTAATATTTTCCGATTTGTCTTTGATTTTAACGACAACAATAACAACGATACGACACCGAAAAAAATATATGTATCGAAGAAGAAAAAAATCCCTTAGTCAGGGTCAAGTTTTACACAAAAACATCTAGAATTTTTATGTTCGATTAATAATCTCGATATCTAATCAATCAAGATCAGAACAAGACGAAACGGCTGTTCTTTTGTTATCGAACAATCAATTTTTTTCATTCCATGGAAAATATACCGAAACAAACAAAAAACAACCCTGTGGTTGTTTTTACAAAAAAAAAAAAAATTATTACACCCTTGTCTTTATCTTATCTTTTCCAAAGTTGTTGTCAGGTCAACACATTAGAACAATAGCTACCGTTATATTCGGCCCATATAGCCTGTTTATTTATTTTTTGTTCAACTTATCCCTTTAATGAAATATAAATAAATAAAAATGTCGTCAGTTCCTGCTAACTGGGTGTTGAAATTCAAGCAAAAATTGATAATAATCTTTTATTACTTTTTTTTTTTTTTTCGTTGGATGATATTTTTTTTATATATTATCCTGCCGGATCATTTATTTCTTTGAATAAATCCTCCCCTAAGGATATTGCAAGGATTATTGATATCTCAATAGATTTTCGTTTGTTTGTTGTTTTTTTTTTAGATTTATCCATGCGTCTGGTAGCCAGGAAGTAATAAGCTAACATAGAGGATGCTAAACCGGAAGCAAGATCATTTAAGGACTATTGTCCTGTAAATAGGGGAGTTTTTTTTTATTATTTTATGATTATTATCGTTTGAGAAGAGATGGCGCTATTTTTCTTGAAAATAAAAAATCGACTCGGGGAAAAAAATTAAATTATCTCTAGTCTTATTATAAATTGGAAAATAAACAACAATCAAAAAATAGGAATATCCCGTGGTGCGGTATTTTCGACACACACAACCCAAAAAAAACAAAAAACCTATAAGGTGTATTTTGTATTGTTTATGGGACCTTCACGATAGGGTGTCTATCTCCGTCTAAGAGTTGGCGTTTTTAAAACATCATTTTCTTTTTTTTATTATATAGTTAATAATAATAATAGTAATAATATTGTTGTTTGGTCTCTTTTACTTCGTTCTATACATACCGCTTTCGATTATATTATTGGTCATAAATGGGAATTACTTACAATCGCCTTCTTTTATTTATGTGAATTTAACAAAAGTCGAAAAGAGTGAAATTTTAGGCACCCATACACGATATAGTTTCATCTTTTAAATTGGAATTTTTTAATTTCCCAAAAATATTCTTTTATTGCATAGTTGTTTTTTTTTACACGTCGACAATAGAGACTTTTACGAACGTTTTAATGTTTCTCTTTTTCAATCAAATAATAAAAATACAAACACTTATAGTCACCCCACGATGACTCCAAACAGAACCAACGAATATTCGAAACAGAGATAGCTGCCATCTGTAGTGCTAGCTTAACAAACAAATCTCGATGATAATAATAATGAGAATGTTGGAAAAGTAATTTCGGCGCATGCCTGTAACTAGCTAAGGTAATAGAACCGGTTCGTAACTAGTTCTAAAGATCCGCGAACAAATATAGTTCCAAACTTGAAATCTTAGTGCACCTGTCCAGTAGTATGCGAATTATAGTCATCCTATTTGGTCTCGTTCAAAAACACCAAACGATTAGAATGTGGGTCATAGATTCTGCTGATGTATCGTCACTATATGTATAGTGTGTCATACTGGGGCGACTATAATTCTATGGTATGTCAATCAAAAACATACCTTCAATGTTCAATGTATAATTTCTTTCAACTATTGCAACAAATAGTAGAGGGCAGGAATAAAAAAAAGCGAGAACTAAATATGACAAAAGGGAGTTGAACCGGAAATGGAATCCTAATCTTGTCTATTTCAAATATATTTCCGGTATATAGAATCCTGTCACGTGACTATAGCGAATCGTTTATATAAACTTATAATGGTCTGTATATAACTATATTTAGTAGATAGTAGAAAAAATTGTTATTATTATCATTATTATTATTATTTTTTAATTTAGTTAACGGCAAGCACCCGAATGGATTGATTAATATCTATAAGAATGACCCAGGTATCGTTAAAATAATATTAGATAACCCTCTGGTGGAGATGAATAAATCAAAACAAAAAAGAATGTCAAAATTTATGAGTAAAGCTAAAAGCTACTCCACCCTCTTCTAATATTTTTATTATTATTATTATTTTCTTGTTTTGTTAATATTATTAACAAAATTCCATGGGTTTCAGTTTTGGGTTCACTGAAAAATTGCTAGTTTCAGGTATAGATGTCTATTTGTCGAATAAATTTTTAATTAAAGCTCATCTATATATATAAAGCACACCCCCATTTCGATTATTATTCTTGCACAATTCATATTGTTATATACTGTCACGTGTGATATCAAAACAACTGTATTATCGAAACAATAGAGAGGAGAATGACGGAAATCATTCGGCTCTTATCAGTAATGATTAGGTGTTGATTGCGTCAGACAGTCGATATATAGATTGAAGCTTGAATTATATTGTTGTTGTTGTTGGTGTTGTTATTATTATACAGTTGAGAAATCATGAAAGGGTGGCTTATTAAATCGTATATATATATATAAGTTTATCGACAAATAATTAAAAGGGGTAGAAGAATAATCAGTTGATTGATTGACTATGATTGGCGCATGTACGATTGTTTTCGATAATAAATCAATTAAAAAAATACAAAACAAAGCAAAATACAAATATTGTTATTCAAAATAATAATAATGATGATAATCAAACAGTAGTCATATTTAAAGGATTATTTATTAAATTAATTTAGAAATTGGACATGGACTTTATATATTTTATTTTTCTTACCTGTCCGTCTGTTCGTACTTATAATTTTTGAATACATTTATTATTTATTAATGTTGGGGCTTTGGAATAACAAATATGGACAACACCGTGAAATCGGACTGATTTAATCAGGCATTTATTATCATATATGTATAGTGTCGACGAATAACAATAGCTATTTGATTTATATACGTCGAAAATTCTCAATATTATCATTATTATAATTTATTTATTTCATTTATTTAATAATGTCAACTTGAAATAGAAAGACTTTGACCAATTTAAATTATCGAGGAGATCCAAAGTCCTTCTATTAACGAACACCCCCAATAACGTACTACATTACATAAGGCAAAACGTCAAGGAGGAAACTTTTGATTATTGCTGCCGAGATACCAGATAATCAACCTATAAGACCCCAGCAAACTCGAGTCTCAATGAAGCCATTTCCAGCTCGAGGAGCAACAAAGATACGGCTGAAATAAAGAAAAAGAAGAGATGGAGCGATATCAGAAATCGGAATCATAACTTCCTCTTCATTCAAAAAAGCAATTGAAGAAAAGGTACACGAAAAAATTGAGCAAGCACTAGCACAGCTCTAGACGGAGAAAACAAAGTGCACTTGCCGTGGTTGTAGAAATTCATTCAACGTGATGAAGAGGATGATGGAATCTAGAGAGAACCGGACCGTCATCCAAGGTATGGTCGAGGCTATCCTGAAAGGAGCACTGGCTCTCGGAGTTTTCCAGGCTTCGCCAGGAAGAGAGGACGAGACGAAGAAGACTTACTTCCCATTTCGAATATGATACCGCAAGGTGATTTCCGGAGGGGAGGTCGGCGGAAACGGAGGAGCAAAAGCACTTAAGACCATGCCCTACGTTTATGGGCGGGGAGGGGGTTATGATTAAAAATAAAAGCTTATGAGGCCAAGGGTCTTTTTATCTGCGATCTTTGCTGATGCGTACTTTTAGGCATCCAACTGCGTACTTTCGGCCTCCAAGTCGCGGACAAGAGGACGCATATTTATTTAGTTCTGTTCTGTGCGTACTCGACTTTACCCTAATGATTTTTTTCCAGTAGTTTATATATCCAAATATAGTCATTTTTAGATAATGAAATGGTAGCTGCAAGAGCAAATTAACGTTGTTTTTTTTTGTGTAAATAATTATAACCTTTTAAGGTAACTGTTTTTTTATGTGTAAATTATCCGTTGTCTATATAGTAGAACCCGTTTGTTTAAACAATACAAAAACAATTTCAAAACGACATAATACAGAAGAAAAAAAACATTTGGTAGTATAAACCAATAAGAGTATAGTTGTATAATAAATCATTTAATGAAAGAAAGAACCCCTCTGATATCTTTTTAACAAAATGATAAAATGCATGTGCCGACAACTAAACACAATAATTTTTTCTCTCCTCTCTTTCATCATCCTTTTATTTATATATTTATTTATTTATTTATTATGCAAGATCACCCAACATTTTAATGACAACCATATTACTTTTAGACTTGAGTTTTGGTATAGATGTAATAATAATATATATAGAAATGGGGGCCTCTTCTCACGCCTGATATTGATGGTGGCACGTGCAACATTGACTTGTCGAATTGTTTCCAACTGACCGGAGATCCATCTATTTAATAATAATAATAGAAATGGGTAAAAATTGTAAAGCGAATCTGATCGGAACGTGTGCCGAAATCATTATTTAGCAAAGACTCGCCCTTAATTTAATTTTTTTTTTTTTTACATAAAAAAAAATCTATACGTGGTGGTCAGAGCCCATTTATCTTATATAGAAATGGCCACATTATATATATATGTTCAACATTCCAATACAAATGATGCGATCATTATTTTATAAAAGAATTTCAATCTACTATAGAGTGATTCCAATTTAAATTTAACTTCATAAATCCAAACTAATGCCTTCGAGTGTCTAATGCTTTTCACTGTAATTGGATTATATTAATCTTTTGTGTGATTTCGCCGCTATCTACTAAATATATACATATATGAAAACAACAAATTGCAATATTTACAACAAATTCAATTATTTATATAAATTGTAGAGTGGAATGACAAAAATAAATTTATAGAGAGAAAGAATAAAGAGAATGGTTGAGGGAAAAACGGGGCGCTATTTACTCCCCAACTATTTGAAGATGGTCTCTTCAAAAGTCAATGGGCTGGAAGATCTCGTCACTTTATATATCTATATATACTATATATGTATATGCCTAGATATATATGTGAATCACTATGGTTGTCATCGACGTCGTCAGCGTCGCCTCATCAGCAAGTCAAATATACACATCTATATATATATTGAGTATGAGAGACGATTCTTTAGTAGTTTCAAGTGCCATCATATACTCCAGATGCCGCATTTTGGTCCCTTTCGCCTGGAAGGTTTCCAGTTTGATGTTATATGTTACCACTTCTGGCAATGACAACCGTTCAGATAAAAAGCAAACACAATTGACCGTATAGTGCTAAATATATAACATTCAGGCATTATTCAGTTACCATATAGGAAAAAAAGAATGAATTCGGGAAAATCCCAACATCTGTGTTCGCTCCTCTAATCTAACAGTCATCAATAATTCATGGAACAATTGAACTCTTCTAGTTTTCAGTATTGGTATAAGCAACGTTTTCGATCGATTCAGAAAATTTAATTCAATTTTTGATGTCTTAATTCTATAGAACCGCAAATCTTCTCTGTCGCACTAATACAAAACTCCTGTATCTACCAAGCTTCTCGCCCTTAAGATAGATAAAGATAGTCGTAATCTTTCAATATATTGCAAAAAACAATATAACAGTGGGCGAGTTCTTATTTTTTATAAAATCCCCATGTTGCAGTGAACAAAATGCTGTATATGATGAACAAAAAACAAAAACAAAAATTGCATCGAACATTGAAAGGGGACGGTTCTTCCAATTCGATTTGCCATCATAAAAATTCGATGGTCATGTATTTATAGGGCCACACGACTGTTCCATTAATCAAACAACAAGGAAATTTGATGAGTATTTAACAAACGAATGGGTGTTTTTTTTTTTGTTTTTGTATAATAATTACAACCATTTGAATTGTTATAATCGAGTTTTAATAATAAAGTCAAATTATATGATGATTTATTTTTGTTGATAATAAAAATTGTGACTTAACTTAATAATATTGGATAGAATGGGTTAAGTCACCGACCACCTACCTGACTCGTGATAAGTGAACAAGTACGCGATTGGTCAAAGTACCAATGATAATGTTTAATGGCTGCGACAGAGAGGCTGGTCTGGACCCAGCAACTCTACCAATAAGATTCTTCTAATTCGAAAATAACAAGACTAAATATTTTATTAATACAAAATAACACAACAATCTAGACTTATTATTATTATTATTTTTGATATTGTTAGACTACGAAAATTACAAGGCATCAAAACTGTGATTAAAAAGTCCTTTTTCTCGATTTCGAATTTGTCGGGACAAATTGAATAAAAAAAAAGCACCCAGCAATTTCGTGTTTGGCCACTTATTATGTAAATGCCAGCTTTGATATGAACATGCAGTTGTTAATTTGGGACATGATAGATAGAAGGACTTTCGGAAAATCAACTACCACCAACCACCCAACTATTAACATCTATACGAAAAAAAATTAGAATATACAAAGAGTTTTGGGAAAAAATAGAAGAATATATCGGTCAGCAGATTATTGTGTTGTGTGTGTCGATTCTTTTTTATCTGTAAATGGTATTTTTCCAGTGTTATTATATGCAAATTTTTCAGGATGGCACCGCAGTCACGATATTAGACAGAAATTCTATATAGTTTATTATAGACACGATAGTCGATTCTAAGAAGCCGGTGATGTTCTTTTTGGGGAAAATTTGCTTTTTTTTCTATTTTAGTTTATAAAGTTTCAATAATAAAATCCAAAAATTGTTCGGTATAGATCTAATTGTTTTATATTTTTTGATTATTATTATTATTATTATTAAATTTGGCCTTGGGGTAGAAATCTTTTTCACTCCAAATCTCAACCTGTATATATATATAATCTAAAAATCTATACCATAAGTTTAGTAGATTATTATCGATACAGTATAGGAAAAATTATATTCGTGATTATATCTAGACTGTTAGCCGTTAGCAATATTTTTTTGGGGTCTTTTTCTGTCTTTTTTTGTCGGAAGATACGAAATTTTTGACTTGTAGTAGTCGTTGTTTATATATGGAATAAGCAAAATTGTCATTTCTTTATCGATATGGAAAAGATAAGGCGATAACTCCAAAACCAAGCGTTATAATTTGAAGATCTATTTTTTTTAAAAACTTTTTTGGAATGGTTATAGAACTACATTATTATTGTAATTATAACGGAACAAGTTATTTATTATAGCTGTAATTTGGAAGTCGTTTCGGAATGGTTATTGTTATTACCCAAGTGCTAATAGGTGGAAATCGTATTCGAGTTATACCGGAAAAATTGAAATGAAAATCTGAAATTTTATTCAAAAAATTTGTAGGAAATCCAACATTTCATTAAAATAATTATTCCAATCGAAGTTATAGGCTCATATTTTCCCCAAAAATTTGTTTAGAATCCAGAACGTTTGTACAAAATTTCAAAAATTTAATAGCAATCATTGTGCGAAATTGGGCAAACTTTTCATGATCCAAGAATTCAAAGACGACGTAAGATTTTCAATTTTCAGTAGTACTGAAACAATAACATATTTTAAAGGTTGATCCAAGAATTTGCAATAAAAAAGCTTTAACATTTTGATTTTCTCTTAAGGGCCATTTCGCCAAAAATTATTACTAGTATAGTTAAATTTGAGTCAATCATCCTTATTGCAATTACGATAAATTATATATATATATTTAAATATGCTAATTAGACAACCAGTAATACTACCCACTTTCTAACTGTATACATTTTTTGTTCCGGGGAAAATTTTGAGAATTTCTTTTCATTATCATTATTATTATTGTTGTTTCTAATCGTGGGTAGTTTAACAAAAACTGGACATTAACAATAGCAAAATGCTTATTATTGTTGTTGTTATTATTGAAGTTTTCGTGTAGGTTGTACGACAATTCCAACCCCAAGTGTATAATAATGACACGGTAAAGGTGTTTTGGGTAGGGTTTGGCGGCGGGTGCGCCAGTTTCATTGTAGTCTGCGACCCGTCCCCAAGACCCCACCGCCGCCATTATCATCATCAACAACAACAACAACAATAATAATAATATCGTAACCCGGTCTTTATTATTGTTCCTATATGGACCCATCTTCTGCAAGTCACACTAAACTTAAAAATATAAGAGGAGTGAAAAGGCGCGTGGGCATCAATCTCACAATAAAATATAACAATACCATATCTCTCATATGAGCGAAAGATGAAGAATAATAAATATATCATTCATTAATCGATCAAAAAAAAAAATATATATATATATAGGTTTCGTGATTAATGGGATCATAGAGGAAATGACGGCATATCTTTATATAATATAGAAATGTTGATTGTTCGCAAAGAGGGTTGTAGAATAGAGAATGGACGATTCAACCACACAACAGATAAGTATTATCATTATTTATCTGTTAATATAAAGCTATACATATATACGTATATTATATACATATATATATAGGGATGAAAGAGAACGAATAGTCATTGTTATTTGCTCGTTTCGCGCACAGAAAAACCGAAAATCATCCAATCCAAATCGATAATATTATCATCACTGCTATCATTCTTATTATCATTATTATTATTGTAGATTATATGGAAAAAATTCGTTTGGTATTTTCTTTATGGGTTCTCCTCCTATCATATATCTTTTGCTGTGCGTGGGCCTGCTGCAATATAATTTACTCAGCCATGTCAAGATAATAACCGTATAATTATCGAAGATAATATGCAATCTAGTCGAGTTCTTTTCTATATTCAATGTTATATACCATCAGCAACAAACAACAGTAGCTGATGTTCAATTTCATTTGATTGGATTTTGTTTCTTTTTCTATTCCTTTCCCGAGTTTCTGTTACAAAGCTGTTATTTTAAACTTGCTTGTTGTTGTTTTTTTTTTTTCGGAAATATGTTTCCAAAACATTTCATTAAATGCATTTTTTGAATTGTTGACATTATTAGCAATCTGCGTGCAAACAGGTAGAGAGAAGGTATTAAAATTTCACAACCTGTCAAAACAACCATTCCGGCGTCCACTTTATAAAGGGTTTGTGTTCATTTCTCGAGACAACCATCGGGCAAAGTTGCGCAATTATGGAGCTATTTCTTTATCGATATTCCACATTTAATTAGTTGATGTTATAAAGAACTGGAATTTTTCTGGAAATTTAATCAAAAATTATTCCAATACATACAGAGGCTTCCCTGGTCTAGCTGTAACTCTGGATATAGTGGAGAAAAACCGCTCTCGAGTATCTGATAAGTGATATCTATAGGGAATATTTCGGCGTCGAAACAGTTTTTCTAATTTTCCGGGAAATGTGGAAAATATTATAAAGTGTTATGAATAATATTAATTATCCACATTGCCCGAGAAACTACAGAAGTTATCTCGACGCCAAAATGTTCTCCAGCTATCACACTTGGAATCCTCGAGTGCAGTTTTATTTTTTGTTCCACTGAGGCCAGAGTTACGAGCGCGGTTTTTCTCTCCACTAGGGCAAGAGTTACAGGCCAGGAAAGCTGTATATCAAATATTCCGACTATCAAAAAATAATAATATAAAGTTGCACAAATATTAAATAATAATAAATTTCTGAAAAATTGAAGCTTTATAAAGTGGCAAGTTGATGATAGCTCCTGAAAACTATGAAATTTATGATCTTAAAGGTGGTAATAAAATTTTATGTATATACTCACAAATAACTTGTAACTTGAATTTCTCAAAATTGCCCCCAATTTTGAATAATAATGGGGCTCGGAGAAGTTGACATACCTTCAAATTTGTATTGAAACCCGTCGCGACGACCGTCTTTAGTGAAACTGTTATATATCGATATATATATTTTTTTTGGTACAAAATATATAAATAATAGTGGTAGTATGTGAAATCAGAGTTGACCAGCTGCAGGGATGTCTATAAAAAGCAGTCGGTATTCGGATAAAATATTTTTTAAACATGTGTTTGAATTGGAATTTCGGGCGAAAGAATTCAAAGGCCAGGACTGCCCATTGTGGTCTTACAGACAGATAAATTATGTTCGACGGCCGCGTATGACAGTGGCCATGTATACGCTGATCGTTGGCAAATCAAACAAAAAAAAAAAAAAAAAAAACAAACCCTACA
>JAZBGX010000099.1:0-23548 GCA_037414775.1 Zonitis immaculata
TCTCTATTAATATTAATTCTTTATATTACATCAGAATGTATTAAAATAGAGTGTATAAACAAAAATTTCATTATCGCACACTGTATCATAATAAAATCCATTATAGCACTGTGCATTATAATAACAAACAATTATAATATCGTTATACAAACAGGTAATTATAGATATAAAACCATATATCACGGTTTTAGAGACAACTCTTGACCAGTAGTGTATTTAAGACACACACACACAAACAAAAAAAGAAATCTGTATTATCGACTGATTATGTCATAACATGACATTTTGAAACAAGTCTTTTGTGACGTTTGTGATGTGGCGAATCTAGTATGGACTCGTCCGTTTGTGACACATCCGAGTCTATATAATAACAGTCTGTATATTTTTATAGTATTTATTCTAAAAATATTTATTATACCATTATTATATGGAATTTCAATATTTTACAATTAGATTCCAAGGTGTTTTGTCAATGATTTTGCATTTGTTTTTTTTCAATCAAATCATTTAATGATTTTCTCGATATGACCATGAAATCATTGACTGTATGATAGATTTTTGTTTCATGATTAATTTTTTTGTTTCTCTCTAGAATAATGATGATGATGATGGAAGTAAACTAATAAAAGTTTTAATCAAAGTCTGCTATGGAAAACAAATTAAAGTTCGTTGACAAATCTATTAAAATCTTTTGATTTTCTTTCGATTATACAGGATGTCCTAGTTGAGTACATAACTTTTAAGTATCGCTATACAGACTGGCATGTCAAACTTTTAATTTTTAATTTCAAGTACTCATTAAAATAATCATTTAGAATTAGCACATATACAGGATGTGATCATATATAGAACTATAGATAATGTTGTTATATTAAATACAACACTCTGTATCTTTGAATTTACAATTTTTGACGAGTTTTCTCTAACAATATACGGAGTGTTTTTACAATTTTTTTTTTGGGAACTGATAATTTTGTTCCACCAGCCTGTATATATACTTTTGTGACAAAACTATAGGCGGTGGAAGGAGCGGCGGTCTGTGCCTGGTTGTGGTGGCGCCACATTTCGACAATCCTGCGGCACTCTAAAGTGCCTGCGACTACAACGGTTGAGAACTGCCGCTATAATTATATGAATTATTGATCAAATGGAAAATTGGTGTTTTCACTTTTGAAAACAAAAAAACAACGAATTAATGAAATTTAAATTACGTTTCTAATTATAACGAGTGTATCACGTTAATTCTGCTCGAAGAACGTACGACTATCGCTTAGTTCAGACAGGTCTTGATACTAGGAGTAGTGGGGGTAAACTCGTAAGTTGTAAAACTTTAGTTAGTAAAATTGCCACAAGGAGCGTCATACTTGAGGATTACAACTGTGCGAGAAAGAGACAACAACAAAACGTTGTTGTTGTTGTCTCTTTTTTCGTTCATTCTATGTTTCTCTCGCACAACTGTCCTGTCAAATTTGACATTTGTAAGGTTAGAATTATGTAGTGAGTGAATCAAAGTGTATAGACGTACGGCCCCAACTGCTTGGATTATAACCGTGATACACTCGTTATAATTTATACAGGCCACAGTGAGTGGAGACAATTTTTTTTTTTTTTTTGATTGAGTACAAAAAAAAAGAAACGTGTCGCAAATTTTAATTTAATTCTAAAATACAGAACGTGATCGATTAGCTGAATTCAATCAACAACTAATAAATAGAACAAACGGATAGTGAGTTGTTAAAATTCTAAGTCAGCAATAACAGATTGTTAAATTAACACAGTCCGTTAAATTGAGAATTTTAGAATTTCAATTACGCCTACTCCGATCGATCGTTTAAAAAATTTCGATTTTAACATATCAGTTTATATAGTTCGTTCCATTTCCAATGATCCACAATCAAATTTGTGACGCTCCTACTAAAACCGTCTGTCATAGCTGCTATTGGTTATTATTATATTTAGTTTAAACTTGTCAAAGTCTAGTCGAGTAGGTGGCGCTCATCATAAATCTGTCAATAAAGTAAGCAACATGGATCATTTGAAATAAAACGTACTATAATGAATTATTATTTTTATTTTAAAATAAATTACAAATGACATAATGAATCGAAAATATGACGTCAACGTCACGGTTACACTGGTTACAAATTGCATGATGTCATAACGGTAGTACGCCAGTTACACGATCATTTTTGCGCGAGATTTAAAATCCTCTAACATTTGTGCATCTGAACTACTAGCGCCACTCGTTGAACTACAATCATGTGAGCAACTCGTCGACTAAATAATTATTTATTAAGAAAGAGATGAATAAAGATATAGAAACTGGGGGAGATGAGTGAGGGGGAGTCGGAGGGAGATGTAGAGAAACGGTGATAGTTATAGATATGGTAAGAGAAAGATGGGTGAGACGGAGAAAAAGAGATAGAGATGGAGAGCGAGAGAGGGATGGAAAGTAAGAAGAGAAGAGAAAAAGCAAGAAAGAGGAAATCAGTGAGAAAGGTTAAATAGGAAGAGAGAGTGAGTGAAAAATAGAAAGTGGAAGGGGAATAGGATGTCTGTGAGAGTCACATAAAGTGGGAGAGAGAGAGAGAGATAGGGTGAGAATAGGCGGTTGAGATATCGTAAAATAAAGAGAGAGAGTATGATAGGAGATTGATCAGAGAGAGAGAGAGAGATGGGTGGAGAAAACGAGAGAGTCGAGAGAGGGACATAGAGAAAGGGTGATAATTATGGTAAGAGAAAAATGGGTGACACAGATGGGGAGATATGAGATGCAGATGCAGAGTGAGATAGAATAAGAGAGAGCGACATATCTAGAGAAAGAGGAGATCAGTGAGAAAGGGTATATGCCCTTTCTCACTCTCACTTTCCTATTTAGGAGGAGAGAGGAAAATGGAGAGAGTAATTGAAAAATAATAATAGAGGAGGGGAAATAGAGTGTCTGTGAGAGACACATATAGCATATAGGGGGAGAAAGATGGACTTTGAGAGGGAGGGTTCGAGATATAGAGAGAGAGAGAGAGAGGGGGGGAGTGAGGGAGAGTAGGATTAGGGGAAGTCACAGAGTGATAGAGATGGAGATGGAGAAAAAAATATTAGATTGGAATTCAACAATAACGTCCCGTATAGAAATTTGGTATAATTAAAGAAAAATTGTCTGGTGACGTACATATTTTATGATAATTCTAAACAACTATTTAACAATAAATTAAAAAATAATTACAATTTTTTTCCATAATAATTGTTTTTTAATTATTATTATAAAAGTCATAAATGTTAATTACCAGAAGAAAAAAAACCCATCATTATCTATATACATATAGTAAGCAATCAAAATGGCGTCGAATATTTTATGTATTTACTAAAAAATAACAATAGATGGCGCTACCGTATTTAACTAAATGACGTTTTATGTTGACATATCAAATGTCAGTGTTATTTCTTAAAATAAATACTACTAGATGGCGTTACTATGAATATTATTTTTTATAAGGAAATGGATAATCGATTTTGTCTTGATTATGTGTCACACCGAAAATACTACCTAATGGTGATTGTAAATAGTTTTGATGGCCATTTTGTTGTTGTAATAATTGTTCAATAATTTGTTGTGGATGTAATAATTGTAGACCACCATAATTTGGATGATTAATCAATTCGAAGAAATTATGGATTTGTGTTAATTTATCCGATAACGGTTTCAACAGCCATGTTGATGATGATGACGATGATAATTTATCGAAAATTGGACTTGTTGTTAACAATTTTTTATTTTCAGTATGACACAAAATCGAATTAAAATTCTAAGAAACAAAAGATTTATTACAAAATAATAATAATAATAATAATAATAATAATTACTTACAATTAGTAAAATTACAACAAAAATTTGGTTGTTATTAATTAAAGTCATTGTTAATAATAATTGAAACAAAAGCGAAATTGTTTATATATATATATATATATTTTTTGTTTTTGCACCTCTCACATAATACCACCATAAATTTGGAATAATTAACGAAATTCTTAATCAAGAGGGCGAATATTGCACAATTACAACAATCGAAATTAGTATTATTGTAAATAATCCCCATCTCTATTAAATAAAATCGAAAAATGATAGATTTACTGTACCGCGAGTCATCTACACTACACACAACCCCCCCCGCCTAGCACAGTAGGCAACTTAACTACAACGGTGTATAGATGGTTGACAACATTTAACTCTAGAATAGAAATCTACAATTTATATAAATATTGTATATAGAGATAAAGATACGGATTGTATTGAAGAATATTTATATGGTAAATTTTAATGGTGGTATATAACGTAATGCCATCGATATGTAACTGTTACTATTATTTAAATCATTAATTAAATCATTGATACGTCGAATGGTTTGTTGTGATTGTATTTGTTTTTGATCGATGACTTTTTCTAGAACAAATCTCAATTGATCAGCTGACGTACCCGATGACGTTTCAATTAATTCCATTAGAATCAATTCAGAATAACCCTAGAAACAAAACAAAACAAATGAAATTATTATTATAAGAATTTGAATTTCGCGCGATTTATTGTCATGTAATAGAAAGCGGCAAATTTGAAATTTCCAATTTACTTACATTGAATTTATTGAAGCCTAATCGTTTAGCTTCTTTACTTAAATAATCGTAAATTGATAATAAACCGACATAGGCTCTAGTTGGTGGTTGTTTGCGTTGTTTTATTAAATATTGACGAAAATCGGAATTATCGTAGTTTTCGAGGAATTTTATCACTTGCTTATCAATATCATCATCATCATTATCATCATCATCATCGAGATGATTAGTTGATTGTAATAATTCGGTAATTTCTCTACCAATTAATGTTGGTAAATTTTCTGGTACACCATCACCACCACCACCACCACCGTTATCATTAAGTTGGCGTTGTTGTTGTTGTTTCTGATAACGATCGAAATAATTATTATAATCGATCGGATTCAATAGACGATCAATATATTCTTGATACGATAAGTAATTGTCGGATTGACTTATTAGTTTTGGTGGTGGTGGTGGTGTTAGGGGTGCGAAAATCGCCGGTTGATGGGGTCGAGTTGGTGTTGGAATTGTTGTTGTTGTTATCATCATTGTATTATCAATAGTCGGTTTCAATTCGTATTTCATTAATTCAGTTGTATAGGCGATAATTTGCATTGCTGCCGGTATAAAAGAATCCAAATAAATTGGTACTGGTGGTGGTGGTGGTGATGGTGAAGCGTCCATTAAACATACCTTAAAATAATTTAAATTAATTATTTATTGAATTAAGTATTGTTGGGACTTACTTGGAATAAGAGCGAGAGTACGAATTTGTTGAGCAACATTTGTTGTTGTTGTTGTTGTTGTTTCCTTCAATGTTAAACCTCAACTGTCCGGTTTTATAATTAAACATTCCGACCAACTATATACGAAGAAGTCTTTTTAATTGTTGTTGTATCGCTATATATATATATATATATATATATAACGAGTGTATCACGGTAATTCATCTCGATTTCGTGTATATAAGTAAGCTTAAGTCAATCGATTCTAACCTAACAAATTATTCAATTACGTATAAACTAAAGGTACGACTGTACGTTTTCCAATGCTAATAACTGTCACTGTGTCCTGTATCAAAACAAATACTGTATATAGTGGATACACTCGTTATAAAATAATAATAATAATAACTGTTCAATAATTTATTGAAATCAGGTATGTGTTCTAGTTGCAATTTAAAACAAATTTTTACGCCCTCATAGTTATATACAGGTGGTGACAGTTAGAATGGATTCTAAATTCAATATTAATATATAGAATTGGAAAATTCTTATATTGATTTAACAACCAGCCTGTATAATTGAAGATGACAACAAATAATGGCAAAACTTGTTATGACTTTTAAACGAACTTGATCTTGAAAAAATATTTCTACTATTTAAACGAAAAATTATAACCTTGATTTAAGTTAATGAACTTTATTATTATTATTATTATTATTATTATTGTTAATAAATTTAACTTAAGTCATTTATCTTTCGTTTGCAGGTTTGAACAACGAAAAATCTATTAAATTTGCATAAAATTGTTATTTATTTATTTATACCGAGTGTGTCTGTACAAAGGAACTACAATTGTTTGTTTTCGTTTTAGGACAAACTACATATAGTAGATTCACATTTGAGAGAGCATGGACGTAACTGTTCCTCGACTTTTAAGTTGTCTACTGTATTGAAGGGCTCAAACACTTGGCTCTCTCAAATGTGAATCGTCTATAGAGTTCGAATATGCTATAAAATTAACAATATACACTATACTATAAGTTTATTAACATAAAAATTAAAATAAAAAAAAACAGTTGTGGTATTACATCGTCGAGATACACCCGGTATATTTTGATACAAAAAATCATGAATAATGGTGGAAAAATTGATTTATTATAATTATTATAACAATTGTTGGAATTTTGTTTGTAAGTGGAATACTACAATCCCCATCTCTATCAACAACTATACAGGTCGTCTCAAAATCCGGGTGGCAATATTATAATAGAATAGTGTATTCGGTTATTATGTAATTCCGGTTGTTGTAACGTATTATTATGTTTTATATATATATGTATATATTACTTGATCTAATCGTAGCTCCATATGTACATACAGCGTGATCCGAAATTGTGAGATATTATTTAATAAAGAGAGAGAGAGAGAGACAGGTAAACAGTGAATTCGAAATCGCATACTGGGATCAGCCGCCTTGTAATTTGTAATTAAAACATAAAACAAATTGGTAATATGATTTTTTAGTTACTATTTAGTGGCGCTAGTTGCTGACTTGCCTGAATTGAAGTGAAATAAAATCTCGCTGATTTCGAAATTCCCGCAAATTCAGTCAGGCAACTAACAATCAGCGCTCCATCTGCGATGTTCTAAAACAGAAACCTACTTTCCGATATATGGATTGACATATAAATTATAGACAGGTCTTGGCACTAGTAGTAGTGGGGGTGATATCTTATGTTGTGAGAGTTTAGTTACTAAAATTGCCACAAGGAGCGTCATAGCAGAGGAGGCCAACTGTGCGGAAAAGAGACAATAACAACAAGTCAAACGTAACCTAATATATATATATATGTAGGGATTTTTTTTTGTCAGCCATCTTGCAGTTGGTCAACTAGACAAATACTTGTCAAATGAATTGATTCTCATTATAAAACACCCAAATAACGTTCATAATAGAGTTATTATAGACGTTAAATAGCCAAAAATAAATAAAACACAATAAATTAAGCTTCATTTTATTGATTTTATAATGAATTATTATTAAACTTATATATTTTTATATATATATATATATACTTTTTTTTACAAATATATTACAATTTTACAAAAAATGACAAATATTTAAATCAATTACATAATAATTAGAGTATTTAATTGAAGACAAAAGAAAAACAATTATTTCTCAAAATACCAAAAAAAAAAAGGAATCTGCATTCTCGCCACAAACACATATTAGGCTTTAATAATAAGAATTTTTCACCACCAAACAAATGAAAAAAAAAAAACAAAACATTGGAATGTCGATTTTTCTCTTGTTACTTGATAAAAAAATTCAAAAAAAAACAAACAAAACAAATCGAATCAGTCATTTTTGTTTAAATAACAATAATAATAATTAAAATAATAGTAATAATGATATTAATATTAATAATAATTAAAAAATAATAATAATAATAATTAGTTTATTTAATAAAAATTGGTGTATTTATTCATTTACTTGTTAAATATATATAATTATATGTATAATGTATAACGGGTGTATCACGGTATGTCCCCTCGCAGTAGGCGGCGACCGACCACTAGATTCTAACCTAACAAAAACAAAAAATTGTCAAATTCATATATGAACTAAGCTATGGCCCTACGTTCTCCAATACACCGCCAACTGTGATAACAATTAGCTTTCTACACTCGTTATAAGAAAAATTATTCAAAAAAAAAATTTCAATAGTTTTTAGGCGGCAATCGATCATTCAATATATCATTTGAGCATTATAATATATACAGGCTGTCTAAAAAGTCGTGTCCTTAACGAAAACAATAGATGAAGAATAAAATTTTAAAACAAAAATTCCTTTGCAATTTCTCTACCAGATGTACCGTTACTGAGTTATTAATTTAAATCAATTAACCAATCGGAGAACAGAATACGTCAATTCAAGCGCTTCTATCAATGGCTATTTGATTTAAATTAATAACTAAGTAACGGTACATCTGATTGAGAAATTGCAAAGGAATTTTCGTCTTGGAATTTTATTTTCTATTGAAGCCACAACTTTTTAGGCATCCTGTATATTCATTTATAAAAAAAAAAAAAAAAATTAAGTACATTTATATTATTTATATAAATATTCTCCCTATTGTACATTTCTCTCATTTTATTTTATCATTAATATTGCGCGATTTGTTTTATTTAATAATTTAAAAAAAAAAAAAACGCCATCTACCGCTTTTTTGTAGAACTATCTATTACAGTTTTTTTATTGGTTGATTTTTACACCAATCATAAAAATTCGCACAATATTAACGATTAACATTGAATTATTGCTATTTTTTTTCTCTCTCAATTAGGGGATTTTTATTATTTAGAATAACGAGACAACAGTCGTTAAGCACAGTACACACACACACACACAGCGTACTTTTTTACGCACGTATTAGGTCCGTTACAGACGAGATAGATATTTGTAATCAATCACGCTTATACGGCAACGGACCGTATACGTGCGTAAAACTACGTTTAGTGTATGTGTGTCCTGGCATTTAATCTACCGACATTTTTTAGTTTTATTATTAAACATTCAATTTCTATTTAATGTTTGCTTTTGTTTTTAAAACAACAACAAATAGAATTTTACAATAAATTGCAAAAAAAAAACAAACAATTGATATGTGACCAATAGAAATAAAACAATAATTGGTGTTGTCCCTTCTTTTGTTTTAAGTATTTCGTTCCTTTGTTTTTTTTTTTTTTTTAATATAAATATTATAAATAAATATTTTGATATTGCGCTTTTGTTTTTTTATAAATAAATAAATAAACGTCCAAGCTGCCACGATTAATTAATAAATTAATTAATTAATAAACATCTAAAAATCCACAATTTTAAGAATATTACAAATCTAGTCACTTTGTTTTTGTTTTTTCTTTTGTGTTTTTTTTTAGACAAGAAAGCCTTCATTACCATTAACACGTATCTGTGCCCGTATATTCTGTACACTATTCATAATTTTCTTTTGATGTCCAACTAAAGTGATACCCAATTCAGTTAATTCTTTAACAGTTAAATTAACAACAGCATCCATTGTATTTATACCGCCTGTATGGAAATTTTCTAAATAACGTGTCATCTTTATCGAATTCAACCATTCTTCGACTGATGTGAAATTTGTCAAATCCGGAGCATCAGCCGATAAAGGATTCGTTGATCTATACACACACAACAAAAAAAAAAAAAAATTATATACACTCAAAAAAAAAAACACAATTTGAATTTCCCGGTTTATTACGAACTAAGCCATCTAGTCGTTCTACTACAAATAAAGCAAAGCTATTGGTTATTTGGTGATAGCGCGCGAAAATTTACACCAATCATCACCAGGCAAGGTCATTGCAATAATACAATTTTATTGGTTATTATTCGACAAATAAACAAACAAACAAAAAAAACTAGATAGCGAGTATATTAAAAGCGGGAAATTTGAAAGTTAGAACTAACAATTAAAACAAAAAAACAAAACTAAAAAAAACAAAAAACAAGCATATTTACACGGTATTAAAAGTGACCCAAGCGCCCTGTCTTTTAAACGATTGTTGTTGTTGTTGTTGTTGTTGTTGTATCGAGTAATTCAACAAATTATTATCAGAATTATAATTATGTTGTTGTTGTTCTTGTTGTTGATAAAGATAAAGATTGGATTGATAATTTTGCAACATTATTATATCAGGTAGACCGTAATTACCATAAATTTGTTGTTGTTGTTGTTGTTGTTGTTGTGATTGATAAAAATGGTCATTAAATATTAATTGTTGTGGTTGTTGGAAAAATTGCAATTCTGATATATTTTGTTGTTTATTATTATTATTATTATTATTATTATTGTACCAGAATTCGATTGGTAGTTGTGATGGTTGTGCAAATGATGGTTGTGCAGATGGTAAATAGCTAGAAGAATGCCAACTAAATTTCAACAAAAAATAAAATAACTAAATAAAAAACAAAAAAACAACAAAAAGCATAGAAAAAGTAATACAAGCGCACAAGCATTTGATTATGAGACTATGTAATTTTTTTTTTTTGTGATAATATTGGTACTAATGTAAATAAAACGAACCTATTTTGGGCGATTTTCCTCAACGTATCCGGTACACGAATTAATTTATCTAAAGTTTTAACTATTGATTGGAATGCCGGCCGATGGGTACGTTCTTTCTGCCAACAATCCAACATCAATTGGTAAATAGCTTCCGGACAATCCATCGGTGCTGGTAATCTAAATTTTTTCCCAATTCAAACAATAAACATTACAATTATAATAATAATAATAATAATAGAACATAAAATAGTAACAAATTACACCAACGACACCTAGTGGCCTATTCTACAACTAAACCACAAGTGTCATAATTTGCCACTTGTCAAATTTAGATCAAGCAGCATCGGAACGTAATGTCGTTTTAAATTTTAGGTAATAAATATTGATACGTACACAGAAACGACATTACTTTCCGGTTAATTCCCGGATTATTATCGGGAAAATTACCTATATCCTTTTTCTATACTTTTAATAACATCTTGATTGGACCAATTCCAATATGGCCGTTCACCATACGACATAACCTCCCAACAAACAATACCCATTGACCATACGTCACTAGCTGATGTAAATTTACGGAAGGCTATTGCTTCAGGAGCTGTCCATCGTACAGGAATCTTACCACCCTATACACACAATAATAATTTGACAATAATAATAATAATTACTAATCTCATTTGAATTGCGACTTACTCTAGTTGTGTATGCACCTTCTGTGGCACTCTCAATCTCCCTACTCAATCCAAAATCAGCAATTTTACATATCAATTGCGAATTGACTAAGACATTTCTAGCAGCTAGATCGCGATGTACATAATTCATTTCGCTCAAATATTGCATACCGGACGCTATACCACGCAACATACCAACTAATTGTATAATTTGGAATTTACCATCATTGGCACGTAGAAATGTATCTAATGAACCATTCTCCATATATTCAGTTATAATCATAACGGGATTCGATTTCGTTACAACACCTTGTAGAAATATAACATTGGGATGTTCGAATTGACCCATAATTGAGGCTTCCGTTAAGAAATCATTACGTGCTTTATCTAATGAACCGGCTTTTAATGTTTTTATTGCTACATCAATATCGACACCGTTCATTTTCAATTTGCCTTTACATACATCACCAAATTCACCACCACCTACAACAAAAAAACAAAAACGAATTTGTAAATTGTAATCATCATTACTTAAGTCTTAATCAAGTTACCAATGATAGCTTCAATTGTTATACAACTAGCATCAATTTCACGTGCAAACTCTCTAACAGCTTGATTCGGATCTTCATATGTATGTGGATCGATATAAGTACGTGATGAACCACTAATTCCGGTAAATAGAGGTGTCGTCACTAGAAAATTTATCAATTGGAGAAGAGAGAGGGGAAAAAAAACATTAATTTCTAGAAAATCTAACAAAAATATATATACCGGGCATGTCTCAACGCAGTAGCCCTCCCCCACCCAACTCTCATCTGAGTTCTAAAAATCTATTGAATTTAGGACCACGCTGTATATTTACTGATAATCGTGATAATAATATTCTACATCTCAATTAAATCTAGTTGAGAGGATCCATCGTCGAGACACACACTGTACGAACAATCCTCGAATTACTTTTATTGTGTCTAAAATTACGTCATTTCGATATATTGAGGTTAAGTTTTATTTGTTACGAAGAAATTTTCGGGTTAAATATAGCGACAAACAACACAACCAGTAGTCTGGGAACTTCTGCCCGCGCCTCCACCAACCTAAACACCGCCGTCAGTCTGCCACAATGGAACGAGTTTAGCGTTGCGCGCGCACTCTCGTGACAACGTAACATACCCACCGCTATTGTTAATGCCATCGAATAGTGTAAGCCAAAATGTTGAGTAAGCGGGCACATAAGACTTTGGAATGCACACACACAGAAAAAAAAGCTTCACACATACTCGACAATGCTCCAGGTCACTACGAGGATCCAAACGATGTTCTTACCACCAAACCTGTACTGCAGCCAAATAAGTAGAGTTACCGAAAAATAGAACAGTTCGGTGTAGAAGACGATCTAGCAAATTGTCGATTGGTTACTAAAATTGCCACAAGGCGCGTCATAATCGATGAGGACAGTTGTACGAGAGAAACATAGAATGTACGACAAAAGAGACAACAATTCTCTCTCTCCCGTACAGTTGTCCTTCTCGATTATGACGCTCCTTGCGGCAATTTTACCAACTAAAAACCGTGGTATCTATTAAGGATATTAGAAAAATTTTAGCAACCTAGGAACGAGTTTTACAAGTTGCATAATCAACAACAACAACCGATAAATCCATGATAGAAACCGAGTCGCTCTATAAAAACATAACCTCAAATTTTGTTTGATAAATAAGTTTTTATGTAATTCGAAGATCATGCCCCGCCAATTCAAAATAAAACAAAAGAGAACTAAAAAAAAAAAACAACAAAACAAAATACCTTTGGAATGGGTTGTAACAATAGGGGAATTATCCAAACCATGACGAACTAAAAATAAAGCAAAAAAAACAAAAAAACAAAAATAAAATTGTGCTCAATAATAATAATAATTATAAATAAATAAATAAATTAATAACAATTGAAATGGAAATTAAGTGTTGTAGAGAAAAAAAAATTGACAAGGACTTACTGTAGGTGACTACCAATCCTGGAGGGTAGCGTGAAAGTGTATCGTAGGCATTATTCAATTTAGGGTAGGTGCAAACTGTTGTGATTTTAGATTCAATTGTTTTTTTTTGTAATTAATTCTCTAGTAGAAGAACAACTAACAATAATTATAATAATCACTAGTACCTTCTAACCTCACTATACAAAGTGGTGTAAGACATTCTATACAGGGTCGTCCAAGTTTTACCAATAACCTCAAAATCGACCTTATTTACAACGATAGAAAGCTGAAATTTGCACATATAATACTTGAATATGTGTACTACAAGTTGCCGATATTACTTTTTTTCTAGATTATAAAATAACGGATTAATAACGAATTAATTGGAAGTGGTACCAGTTTTTTTTTACCAATCAATAGACTAATCTGTAGTGTATTTGTGTTTGTTTAATACTACCAAATTTGATGTGTCTACAATTTTTTTTGGGGAGGTGGCGATAAAAATTGGACGACCCTGTATACTACAATCTACAACTGATATAACCTAAAAATAATTCTATAGGGTTAATTCTAGTTTCAATTATTATTATTATTATTGTTATTTAATGATAATTATAATAATTTTGTTTACCTTCACCATTTCGATATTCTAACGTATCACAGTCACTCGGTTGTTTCTTATTGCATTCATCATTCGATCGTGAACGTAAAAAGACAACTGTAAAGATGATGACAACAACTAAAATAACAACAACAGCCACAATACCGGCTGCTACCAATTTCAAACGTAAACCTTCTTCTTCACCCATATACGCTGCAATATCAACAAACAACAACAAAAACAATTGCTAACTGCAATTATTTGATATTTCGCTAATT
Source organism: Zonitis immaculata (assembly GCA_037414775.1). NCBI lineage: Eukaryota > Metazoa > Arthropoda > Insecta > Coleoptera > Meloidae > Zonitis > Zonitis immaculata. Next base: position 13,932 of record JAZBGX010000099.1, read on the forward strand.
ACCTGTATTGAGTACTTGTCCGGTCGTTTTGAAAATAACCGGCGAATAAGCACCCCAACCACGTTGTGTCTTTGCACGTACTTGTAAACCGTATTCGGTACGTTGTTGTAAGCCACGTATAGTTGCTGATAATTCAATTGTTGACAAACTGGTATAATTATCCATATCGGATCGTGGGAACCAACGGACTTCGTAAGCTTCAATCATATCTTGATTATTATCGTCATTAGATGATGATGATGATGATGGTGCATCCCATGCTACATTGATTTCACTACTCAATACACTAGTTACATGTACATTCGTTACACTACTAGCTACTGATGCTTCTGTTGTTACTGTAACATCCGCATATTCTGGTAATTGATCGGTGTTGCGCATATGCGAAACGCCATTTTCGGCGAATATTTGAAAACGGTACGTTGTTACAGCATTCAAACCAGATATTGTCAGTCTTGTTATATTGAAAGTCTCCTAGAATTCAACAATTTTATTCAAGCACAGTCTGTATATCACCCAATTATACTTACAGAATTTGGATTATATTGCACTAAACCCAAACTACAAACGTCACATTTAATGCGATAATAAATATCGGAACGACCACCTGTATATTCCGGTGGATTCCATATTAAAACAACTGTCGATTGATCGACAAAAGTTACTGTCAAATTTTGCGGAGCTGATGGTGGTTCTGAAAATGTTTTTTTAGGTTAGGTTAGGTTAAAAAAAACCAACAAATTGTACAACAACTTACGTGTACACGACATATTTTTGGAATCATTCGGTGCACGATAATAATTTGTATTACAACGACATTCCGATAAGCCATAATCTTGACCGGTCGAATGTTCCGGACATGGTAAACATACACCATCACCCACTTCCGCTTTATAAGTACCAGGGGCACAAACTAAAACGAAAATATCTCTATCAAAATATTGAGGTTATGTTGTATAAGTTAGGTTAGATCATATTGGGAAAATAAAAAAACAAAACACTTTTATAAAATATTGAGGTTATGTTGTATAAGTTAGGTTAGATCATATTGGGAAAATAAAAAAAAACAAAACACTTTTATAAAATATTGAGGTTATGTTGTGTTAGTTAGGTTAGGTTCGACTTACCGCTGCACGTTTGTTTGTCCATGTCAGCTTGAAAGCCAGCTTTACATTTACAACCACCAGTTGGTAATGTCCATTTACCATCACCTTTACATAGATATGATGGTTCGGTATTGACAATTTCCGCATTTGGTACACATTTACCAATTGCTTGTTCGATAATTGCAATTTCTTTACCAGTCGGTGTTGCTTGGAATCGTGCAAAATTAATGGTAACTTCTGGACATGTTATATAATAAACTTTTATTGCTAATAATGATATACATGCACCTTGGTCACGGAATGCCAAATAAACACCTTTCTTTGTTACTGGTATACTTTTGATTTCCGTATTTATTATTACTTCATTGTTTGAATTGAAACGACCTTCACCGGCCGCTATACGACCTACAATCAACCGTAAAGCGTAAATCAACCTCAACTATCACCTACATGTCGAACGGACGCTAGACGGCCGTTATACGGCCGTTGAACGAGCGTTATACATCCGTTGAACGAGCGTTATACGGCCGTAATACGGACGTTGCGCGCCCATATTTTTTTTTAATTTACCGATTAATTTATAACGTTCAGCATCCCATGGTGGTGGTTCTCTTGTGGCTGCATCAAATTCATAATAGAGCAGACTAAAGGTTTCTTTACATGATAATGCATTACCAGGAAATAAACTACAATCTCTGATTGTAAATTTAATTTCAATATAGATACGATTCGCTACACCTCTATCAATAAATGGTGTCCATAACCAATTATTAACATTATTATAACCAACATCACATACAACATATGAACGCCAATTGATGCCTTTTTGGAAATTCGTAAACGATTCTTCCACCCACTGGAAATAATAGAATTATTATTATCATTAGTAATCTCTCTCTCTCTCTCTCTTCAGCCACGACACGCTCATCCACCCTAATACTGTCATGTCATTTCGTATCAATCATAGAAACGGTTATATACCCTGCACGTACTGAATTTCTATCAAGTTTCCAAATCACGCACTGTACATTTATATACGTATAGATATAGAGGGATAAGTAACTTAGTAATCAACAATGATTAGTAACTATAGCAACCGTCTGGTGGAAATTGTGCCCCCTCCCCTCCAAAAAAAAAAATGACATTAAAATAGGAAGGTGGCAAGGCGAGTTACATTTCGAATGACAGATGACGTAATTTCAAGGTTACGAAACTATACAATAAAACAAAAGAATCGTTTGTTGTTGTTTTTGTTTTTTTTTTTTTTAATATCAAAGGAGACTTTGAGTGCGTTTCATTTTTCAAGTAGCGTTTGTTCTAAGCTACGCTAATAGTGTGCGCTTACCATTAGAATAGTATTTCTCGTTTCATTTTACCTCGTTTTTTGTTGTTGTTGTTGTTGTTGTTAATCAAAGACATACGTACATGTGGCAACATTCGAGAATGTTGTTGAATTTAAATCAAAGTCTATATTATGTACGGCACAACAACAACAACAACAACGATTGCAGATGAGCATGGCGAAATGTACGAAATGAAATAAAACGGTACCGTCGTCGACAACGACGACAAGGGTGAGATAATTGAGTTAGGCGTAATATTAGGGGTGTATTTTGTATGTGACTACGAGTATATCTATATACATATGTGTATGTGTAGAAAAGAGATAGAGATTCGAAAAGTGAGAGAATCATTCGATGACAGAGGCATAAGTACATTTTTAAACGTTCTCACTTGGAATCATCAAAATTTTTTTATCGATCTTGATGATGATGATGATGATAAAAAAATTTAGCTCAAAAACAATTGGTTAATCTATATAGTAGAGGTTATGTTGGTTTGTTGATAAGTCAATCTGTCATTTGTCGTATGTCATTGATATAAGAAAAAGTAAGGTTATATAAGAATACCAATATTTCGATTTCTCTTTTGTTTTTAGTATTGAATTAAACAATTTTCCATAAAACAATCGCCTTGAATTTGTTTAATTATGAGAACAACTTAAACTAGAAAGAAAAGATCTGTCAATTTTTGACAAATAAAAAGTAAGGTTATATTTGTCAAATTTTCGATAATTTGAGGTTATAAATAAAACAATGGTACTTGATTTATATAAAAGATGAAGACAAAAACAAAAATGATGCGAAAAGGGAGGAGAGGGGGATTCAAAAGCGTTAAAGAATAATTAATTGTTAACAATTAATCATCAATAATAATAAAAATAGAGGATGCCATTTATAAGTTTTTATCTTTCGTTTGTTTTTTTTTTTCTTTCTTTTTGGTAACAATAAAGAACAAGCGTGCTTTGGATGCGAATTGGTTCAATTTTTTTTCCTATAGACACATACAAACAAAATTCACCACCCTCTGTTCGTTAGTTGGAAGAGAAAGAGAAAAAAAATGTTAATACAAGAATTATCTATCCTTTCACTCTTGTTAGATAAAGACAACAATAATTTTTGTTTTATGGGATAAAACAGAAAAACAGCATCCCTCTTCTTCCTGATTTATCCTGAATCATTCACCTTTATATACATCCCCTCCCCACCCCCATCACAACTATTGATTATGGCAAAGTTAAATGCAATTTCAAATTGTTGTTGTTAGTTTTTATTGGACAATTTTAAGGGAATTTGTTTGTGTTTTCCACCCTCTTCCAGGAATTTTGCAAATTGGTGAAAATGTGTAGATAGGGGATGTGAGAAGACAAGGCAACTATGTATGTATAAGAGGGGTTGTGAAGAAAAGAGGAAATTAACTATCTTGGTTGGTACGTGTAAGAAATAAAAAAAAAAAAAATACAATAACTCTATCTCTCTCTTTTTTTGTTTCGTTAGGTTGTTATCTCTTATTATTCAATATATAGAAGATTCACATTTGAGAGAGCATAGGCGGAGCTAAGTCTTAGAACTATCCGTTCACTGCGACTCACCGCAATGCCCTACTCAACAAATTATCACGGTGAGGTGCGGTGTGTGGAGGGCTTAGCTCCGCCCATGCCCTCCCAAATCTACATCATCTATAATAACTTTGTAGTTTGTAGTAATTAATTTTTTCCATCGTTACTGCCTTATAATGATGATGATCATTATCATCATCATCATCATCATCAACAATAATCATCATAAATAATGCAATTAATTCGTTTTTGTTGAACAAAAAGAAAAATTAATTACATTATTGAGTTAAAAAAAAAAACATAAGAAAAAAAAATACCCCAGGAGTGTTGGCTTGAGGTCCATAAGGATAACGTGTCCATTGTAAGGATTCTTCACGTGTCGTATCCAAAAGGACAACTGTAACAGAAAAAAATTTATTGAATTAAAAAAATAATCAACATTACTGTTTTCATAAAAATTAAGGCATGGATGTATAGGTGCACCTTAAAGTGCCGCACGTCGAACGGTACGTTCTAATTTCACCCGACTTGTCGCAAATACTATCAATTCGGATAGAATATAACAGAACGTCTCTGGACAGCTATTATTGACACTAAAAAATGTGCCGCTCGCTTGTTTGATAGTACGCAGCGCTTACGTCACGACTCTGCTCTAGCAAACAAGCGAGCGGCACATTTTATTTTTAGTAAATAATACGCACTACAGACGTTAACTTGATTTAATAAATGAACAATTAATACAGTTAAAATCCATAGCCTACTCTGTAAAAATAAACAAAACAATTATTGTTTTTTTTTCTGCTCATTCACGCTACCTACTGTGTTTCTCCCTCTCTCTCTCTCTCCCTCGCTCTTGTTTCTTTTTGTCTATTCCATCAATATTTATTGCGGTAAATAAAATAATAATAATAATAATAATAATAATGAGATTAATAAAATGAAGAGAAAAAAATCGATTTAGTTTCTTTTCAATACAGAGATTATCGCTATTTCAAAAAGAATTAGATCACGTCCTTTCAATAACTGTAACGGTAATCACGAAATGTTTATTTCTTTATAATAATAATAATAATAATAATAGAATTGATGAAATAGAAGTTTCATTCTGAATTAGATTATTTTCTGTGATCGTTCTATTGATTATTATTATTATACAGGATGGTCCACCTGAGGAGTTTCTGGTCTTGTAACTCTAGCTCTAGTGAACTTGATGATCCAAAGTGTGATATTTAGAAAACAACATTTTGACGTTAAAATGATTCTCCAAACTTTAGATTTTCGAGTGTATTTTTCTCCCTCCTCCACTAAAACCAGAGTTCCTACAAGACTAGGAGAGCCTTTGGCGGACCATTCTGTATAAAAAAAAATTCGGATTATCGAGACTAGACCCAAAAATTTTAGTAATATAATCTTCTCCATCTTGCTCTATCTCGCTCTCCCTCTCAATGCGGATCTTTGCTACATCACTCCATCTCTCTCCTCACCACCTACATATGTCTATTTCTCTCCTCATCTGTCTCTCCTAGCTCTTTCTCTAGCCCTCTACATCTCTTTTCATATTTCTTCCTCTCTCTGTTCATCCCCTCCATAACCCTATCACTATTTCTCCATATTCCATTCGTCATCTCTCTCTCTCTCCCTCTAAACTTTCATAGATCACTCAATCTCTTTCTATTTCAACCTGCCTCCGCACCTCTCTCCCTCACTCTTTCTATCTATCTATCTACTCTTCTCATTTGATTCTCTCTTGCTCTCTTCATATCTCTCTATCACAATCTCTACATAGTTCGTACCTCATTTCTCCCTTTCCCACTAACGCTTTCTATCTCACTTCATAAGTCTGTTCCCTCCCCCCTTCTCTCCCTCTCGATTTTCCTGTTCCTCACGATACCCCATTCTTCACATTTTCTTCTCTCTACTTGCTCTCTCCTCCTCCAACTCTTTATCCGTTATCCTTCACTCCTCTCATCTGTCCCCCTACTCCACCATCTATCTCTCGATTTTCTTTTTCCTCACTATTTCTCTCTCTTTCTCTCTCTCGCTCCATTTTTGTCTCTGCACATTTTCTTTTCTTTCTCTTTCCCTCTCCAAATCTCTATCACTATTTGTCCATCTATCCCCTTCACTCCTTATCTGTCTTTTCATCACTCTCCATCACTCACATATCTCTTTCATTCATGATCTGGCCCAGTGCCTCTCTCATCCATCTATCGATTTCCTGTGCTATACTCAAATCCTCTCGAGTAGAACAGCCTGTATAATAATAACCAACAATTTATTTATAATGATAGTGCCAATTGTTTGAAATTAACCCTCTTCTATGTAGATATAACAGCCTGTATAATCAACTTGAAATGTGAAAATAGATTATCATTATGATTCATGTGATGGTACGATGGATGGAAAAATACCTCGACATCACAATACCGTAACAACACATTACCATCATCATCATCATCATCATTGTCATTATTATTTAATAAATGTTTTTATATATTCTAGAATCCTATTACAATATTCCCGCCAAAAAAAAAAAAAAAAAAAGTACCATGTAGCTGATTTAACAAAAGAGACAATCGAAATTACTATTAATTTAGACAAACAAAAGAACAACAGAAACAAAAAACAATCTCATATATATATAACCTATATTTTTGTGCAACATTATGATTAAAGTCATATTAAAAATCCATCAAATCACAATTTCTTTATTGTTGTTTTCTTTTGTTTTTGTTTTTTTTTTTTGGCTAATTTATTTTTTACATCAACTATAAGCCGCCTTATCTTAAGTATACTTTTAATCGACAATACTGTACATCATCGATTTATTTATGGAGTCAAATACAAGACGATCGAACTCATACGGAAGATTTGACAAAATTTGTCCCCCAAAAATTACTCATGCAAGCATATGATTTGTTCGAGCGCCACCTGGTGGCGTTCGATCTCGCATGAATTGACAGATGTCAAATTTTGATTCATTTATTATTATTATATACATTTTATTTGAATTAATCGAAATTGCCGCCATATCTTCAATTTTTTTTTTTTTTTTAAGTCTACGAGATTGGCGCTAGGTGGCGTTTGCTAAAACAGTACATCAGAGTAACTGAAAAGCCGTTTACATAGAGTTCGGTCTCCTTGTATAGAAACTCCATCGATTCAATAATAATAATAATTGGTATATCAAAATACAGGGTGTCCTATAAACGGTTAGCATCGGCAATTGAGTTTCGATCATTCGAATTTCTATCTAGTCACGTATTGTTGGGACGTACTGTAGATTTTATATTATAGAAAAAAATATTGATTTACTCATTATGATTATTGTTATCAATAATAAAAGTGAAAGTTGCTACCTGTCTAAAAATTGATTAAAATTATTTATTGCCTTCAATTATAGATTTATTATACAGTCGTCATTTATCATTCATAATAATGATAATGATATAAATTTCAAATAAATGTCATATTATTTCAATTGTTTCTAGATTTAATTTTTATTTTTGAGGTTATGAAATCATAACCTTAAAAACAAAAAATAGACAGACAAACAGGTTGATCTACCCAAAAAAAAAAAAAAACAAAACAATAAAACTTGAAGGTTATAATTTCCTAACTTGATTTTCCCATTTTCATTATTTCAAACAATTGAACAATTTTTCAATACATACGACCTTGTTTTTTTTTTTGTTTCTCAAAAGAAAAACAAAATCTAATTGTACGTATTACTTTCAAATAATTAATCAAAAAAAAAACATTGTTATCTATAAATGGATTTGTAAGGTTATAATTTTCTAACCTCTATTTTATTTCCGTCTTTGTCTAATAATCTCCGAAAAACAAAACAAAAAAGAATCATTCAACAACTTGTCAAAAGTTTTTAGGTTATAATTACATAACCTCAAATATTTATGTAATTGATTAATACTGTTTGCGAATTAATTTTATCAGACATCTTGATTATTAATCAAATTGTTTGTTAATTATTTAGAAAGTGAAATTAATCATTATAGAACAACAAAAAAAAAAAAACAAACGCAAACCAATAACAATTTGATAAATGATTGGCCACAAATATTGACATTAATTATACAGACTGTCCCAAAACTAGAAAATAATCAAGTTGCAACTGTTTACAATCATTGGAATGTAATTAATTAGTTGCTCAAAATCTTGCATACAGGACGGCCTATAGGTGCTATACAGCGAGTGGCTTACTATTACTATATACACGTGATAGTAACAAAAAAATATACAGGACGTTTTTCGAAATGTATCCATAACTTTTTTATTTCTCGAACTAATTTGATTCTGTAAAAACATTCTTTTGATAATTTTTCGAGTACAATACAGTGGTGTATTCAGTTTTTTTCTAGAGGGGCTCGTTTTTATACAATTATTATTTTTTTTTTTTGTATATAGGAAACATATTTTACATTATTCTGAATGCGCTTTTAGCGACGTCCGCTTATAACGACGTAAGTTTACGGTTTCTTTGAACATCGCTATAATATCCGGACTCGATTATATAGAAATTGCATAGTTTTATCCCCTCCATAAATAATAAAACAATTGAATATTTTCGTTTGTCTGATAGGGAACACTCTGTATCTCATGTGTATGTATATATATGTATATGCACTTTTTTTTTGAAAAATTAGAAGCCTTTCAAATTCAACACCTTCTCGATTGATGTTTATCGTATTATATTCAATAATAATAATAATAATAATAATAAAGAAAAAGAATCAAAGGTAATTAACTTGTGGAATTAATTAAAAATTTCACAAAATTACCTTGAAACTCTCTCTCTCTCTCTCTCTCTCAAACACACACGCACACGCACACACCCATTATTATTATTATTATTAGATATTAAAAATTAATTAAAACAATAATTTTTTTTTTAGGTAATTTTGGTTATATTCAAGTTGGTAGACTTGTTTCGTTTATATACCCTGTATATATATATATCGATTCTTCCCAAATACCCTAAGGCACTATATTATAGGTATATATGTATATAGGTATGTTTGTGTTAGTGAATTCATCTTTTCCCTGTTTCTATTGCCTGCCTGTCGTTTTCATCATCATCCCTCCCCTTCTTTACGTTTTAACATTTTCCCCAAACTCACTCATCAAAGAGTGCGTGAGCGAGAGCGAGAGAGAGATAGAGAGTAGCGGCGTTTATATCATCCCCTTTGAAGTTTAGAATACTTCAACTATACAATATACCAACTCTACTCTATATATATATATATATCGACAACTGAAATTTCGTAACCTCCCCCTGCTACCCCCCCCTCATCATTCACTCCACCAAAACCATCCCTCCTGTATACGAATTTCATAATAATTGCAAAATACCAAATTATTATCATCAGATCACCAAATTCTCAACTAATCTAGATCAAGAGTACTTTATTTGTATACAGGGTGGTCCATCGGGTAACGATTTCCCAATAACTTTAGATCTACGAGTGCATTTTTTTTTTCTCTCTCTCTCCACTAGAACCAGAGTTGTTACAAGACCACGAACGTCTCTGGCGGACCATCCTGTATATAAAATACATATTTCTAATTTGAATAAATAAAGAATTAATAAATCA